>RJWJ010007891.1:0-55612 GCA_004363605.1 Indri indri | reverse complement strand
AGTAAAAAGTGTTATTTTATAATCTGTGAAAAGCTGATATAATATAAAGACATACTATTCTCTAAATTTAAATTATTAATTGTTAAAGAACGCTTACTATTTGTTTCTTTAAAAGGATAAATTACCTGATTTCCATATACAGCCAAGTTAGCTATAATTTTCTGAGAAAATCGATTTATTTTGAGATAATTTAAAATGAATAAAATCTTGTCATAGTGTTTACTTTTGAAAAAGGCATAGACCCAATTTTATATGAAAAAAAGATTTCATTGTATCACAGCAAACTTTTGTGCATCAAATGACACCAACAAAAAGAGAAAGACAACCCATAAAATATGAGAAAATATTTGCAAATTGTATACCTGATAAGAATTAAGTATCTGGAAAATATAGGGAATACATACAATTAAACAATAAAAAGGCAAAAACTCAGTTAGAAATGGACAAAGAAATACAAATTTCTCCAAAGATGATGTCCAAATGGCCAAATAAGCACATGAAAAGATGATCAATAGCATTAGTTGTCAGAAAATGCTCAATTGAAACCACAAAAAATTTTAATTATTTAATCTTTAGTTCCTTAAATATAACATAAAATTGAGATAAAAGGAAAGCAATTTACAGTTTAAAATATGGATTCTACTAATTACACTTGCATCTCAACTCACTTAGAATATATAACAAAGTCATCCTGTACTTACATCTACATGTAGAATAACTAGAAATGTGATAGTAACGCTTCAACCTCACAAGCAGCAATACCATGACAATACATTTTTGACACAATGACATTTATGTAGGTAAAAAAATGTTTATACTTTTCCAAACAATATTTAAATCTACATAGTAAAATTATTTTTGAAAGAGTTTAATATTTCCAACAAATTCTACAAATGTTTGACTTTTCTAAACCCAAAAATTTTAAAGAGGGATGACATTCTCATTCACTCTGTGGCTTTCACCAAGACAGTGAGCTCCATGTTGTGGGGCCATTTCTCCTGGGGCAGTCTCTGGTGAGAGTCCTCACATCCGTTTGCTACCTGCGGAGATACTGTCTGGTTCTCTGTATTTAATGCCTACTGAGCAAGGCAGTGTATTCTCACTCTGAAGGGAGCCTGCGGGCTCAAAGCCTTTGTTTCACGTTCATTAGCACACAAGGTTGGGAGGTGGGCGGGATGGCACTTGGAGTGGGCGGGGAGCTCAAATGGAAGGGCATAGTTGAAAAGGGCTGGAACTTGGAATCCCAGTGGTTGAATTCAGGTCCCTGCTTGGCACTACCATCTGTGTGACCTCAGGTTAGCTGCTTCACCTCCATGAGCCTCAGTTTTCTCTTGAGGATGCTGATATCCACCCTACTTACCTCAGGGCTGTTGTAAGGACGGCTAAGATAAACTGTGAGAGAGCTTGTCGCAAACTGTAAAATTCTATGTAAAACAGGCAATGCGATGGTTGCAAGAGCCAGCCTCAGCCCTGTTCCCCGCAGCAGCTCAGGGGCTGGCCTCCTTGGGCCTCGGGGTGGAGTGGTTAGACAGTGAGGCCGGAGCCTGGGAGGGGGAAGCCTGGACAGTGCCAGAGAGCCCTGTTGTCCCTGCCTTTGGGCTGTGTGGCTGCTGTAGGTCAGGACAGAGCCATGGGCTGGGCACCTCAGGCAACAAACTTGTGCCATCTGTGGCTGGCCTCTGTCCTTAGAATTTCACTTCCTCCTCCTGAGGGACCCCATCACTTTAGGAAATTCCAATGGTCTTTTTTATTATTACTGTTTTTTTCACTATCTTACTGTTGAGTGTCACGGGTTGCTGAGTATGAATCTGTTTGTCCTGTTTGGAGCAGAGACCTGCAACCCTCCCCAAGGCCCAGGGCTGACAGCGAAGTCTCCAGGAGCACTGTTGGAGCACTGTTCCCATTACCAGATGCAAGGCTGGAAAGGTTTCCAGACTGGAGCAGAACTCCAGGGCAGGGAATGCCATCTCCGTGCAATAATTTATTGTTTAGCTGACTCACATAAGGCCCATGTGTGTGTTTACAATAGATTTGCTCATTTTACTGGACTATACTATTGGATTAACCTTTTAAATAATTACTACTTTGTATATTGGAGGAAACACTTGTTGAGCATGACACAGTGTTCTCTCGTGGCCGTTAGGAATGGGGTACCCAGGGACTGATTAGGTAACTCCAGCTAATCTACAAATGGATGTTCATTTTGGTTAGATTCAGGAGGCTGGAACCAGGTGTCTGGCATTTCAGAGTAACCGTCTCCGATGGCTACTTATTTCTGTGTTATTGAAGCTCACACTAATTCATGATATTAGTTTTTGTTTTTATATCTTAATGTTGAAATGTTAGCTGGGAATTTTTCAGTCTATTAAATTAGTCAGAATTGATGATGGTGTTGATGACATAGTGGAGGAAGAATGTCTGGAAAGTAACTGCCTTGCACAATTAAAGAGATGCTCCTAGGCCAACCGGGTCCTCAAACGAGGGCTAGGATGTGGTCCACTGTTAGAAGTGGGCAAGGCAGAGGTCATGTGGTCCCAAACGTGCCAGCTCTTAACTTGATATAAAAGCAAAACTTTAAACACTTTAGTACTGGCCACCAGAATGCATTGCTGTGAAAAAGTTAACAATGAGAGCATTTCTTGAGATTAATGAGTTTGGCAAGAGGATTTCTCAAAATTGATTAATTTAGTGGGAAGAAAACCACGGACCCCGAGGATAGCAGCGATGGTGTAGCATCACCAGGATCTGTCTGGAGGAGCAGGATTTAGACATGGAAGGAAAATTAAGACCCTAACAGAAGTCGGTTAGTATTTAGCTCTTAGTGGTTCATTGTAAAGGCAAGGAAAGCCCATCTTCTCAACATTACAGTGGAAAAGCTTTCTGGAGGACAGTTATAAATAGCACATAATGTGTCTGTGCTATATTTTTACACTGACCTTTAGCTCTGGCCAGGGAATATATAGTTTTGGCCTTAAGGGGGCAAAAGGAGCTAGATGAAAGGGGACATTGTCAAACCTCCAGGATGTCTGGCCAACGTCTCCCAATATAGAATGTTTTCGTGTTAAGTTCTTGAGACCTCTGGTTATGAAATGTGGGGGGAACATGTGGATAGAGTGTTGATGCCCTTGGGGAAAAAACGTTGTTACTAGACTTAGTTACCAAAAATGGCTACTTGTTGAGGCTCAGTGTTTGGGGAGACTTATACATAATCGTAAACTCTAGGTGGTAAACTGTCTAATGGCTTCCGTGTCATGTCCTCTTCAAGAAAAGGAAGTGCCCAACAAGCCCTTGCGTGTGCGTGTCCGGTCCTCAGATGACAGGCTGTCTGTCGCGTGGAAGGCGCCACGCCTGTCTGGAGCCAAGAGTCCACGCAGATCTCGGGGTTTTCTCCTGGGCTACGGGGAGAATGGCCGGAAGATGAATTATGTTCCACTGACGAGAGATGAGCGGACACACGAAATTAAGAAGCTGGGTGAGTTTAATATTCATTGGCATTCAATGTTTTAATGCTCTTCATGATTGTTTCAATATTGAGAAGCTCATTCATGACAGAACATTATATTTTAGTTGTAATGTCCAGTTTCCAGGTATTACTTGAGAGGGCGCTGATGCTTTTGCCATCTTGGCTCTGTCTTCGTCATTTTGTTCTTCAAAGCTTTGTCTTGGAATCCTAGGACACTGGACCTCGGGTCCCATGGAGGTGGGACATGGTGGCAGCCTTGGGTAACTGCACATCAGGCCGCCCCCCTTTCCCCCCACCCCCTTAGTGAGCAGAGGAGGTGGTGGCTGTGGAACGCGGGAGGGAGCCTTCGCCGTGGCCAGGAGGGATTATGTGTGTGGCTCTGGCCCAGGTGGGGTCCTGATCCATGCTGGGCTTATCCATCAACAGGCCTGTGCAGGGACACAGGCCCCGCTCTGTGGCCAGGTGCTTCCTGCACGTGGAGACAGTGCCAATAGCTGTCTCTCCCCTGCCTCCCCCGTATGTACTTGGCGAATCGGAAAGAGTGTCGGGTAAGTGTGGCTGGGCCCCTTCGTGTCTCCCCCGTGGGCGCAGCAGGCTCTGGGGCACCCGTAGGGTCCAGGCCTGCTTGGGTGGCAGAGTCTGCCTAATTCTGGGTTTGACCCCCTATGCCCAAGTAGTTTTACTGTGCAGGTAAAACAGCTCTATTTCAAATTCTACCTAGGGTATCAGCATAAGAATAAAGACACTGTTCCTGCATTTCTGATACTGTAGGGGAGCATTTTTTAAATGGACAGTTTTCATTGTTCTGAGTCTTTCATAGACAGCACACGTTAAAATGTCATTGAATGTTGACAAGTTTTTCATCTGATGGGGTCTGCTATCTATTTTTTCATTTCTTCAGTAGTGAGCCACTGGCTCACCTGAGGATAGCGGAAGGATTTTTTTTTTTTTTTTTTTTGCCTGAAAATATTAGACCTCAAGTCAAGGGTGGGCAAGTCCCAGACCACAGGGACAGGGCAGAACTCTTGGGCTTCTAGTAGAACATGTTAGTTTTTGAACTTCTGCCACGTACAAAGCCCTGGACCTGCCATCGTGAGCGATGTAAGAGGTTACCACGAGGAGGAGGAGGTCTCACTGGAAGCTTGCCTCCTCTTGCGGGGGCAGGGTGGGGCTCAAGTGGACCCTCCAGGGGTGTTGGAGTGGACCTGCCGTGACACAGGGAACCTTTCCCCTTGTTTATCGAGCACAGGATTCCATTCTGTTTGTAACAAAGATGCCACCAAACCTGCGGTACTGCAGAGAGTGGTCACATGTCAAGAGGCGCTGGGGTCGGTGGTGGGTCTGAGGTCGGGGCAGCAGAGTGCCAATCTCTGTGCCATTCACAAAACACATCCTACTGGGCCTCTCCTGTGTTAGGCATGGTCCCGGGGGAGGCAGCGGTGTTGACTCGATGGTCAAAGGAGGCCCCACAGAGAAGGTGATGTTCGAGCAAGTCCTGCAGCTGGAGGGGCCACGGTACCACGGGGGCTGGCGGGGAGAGGAGACAGCGGGAATGGGGTCGTACTGAAGAACGAGGAAGTGGGGAGTCCTTCAGGAGGTTGTGACAGACCCTTAGAAGTCACGGCAGGGTGTTTCTGCCACCCCGCACACTCGAGGTGGGGACGTGGGCCGATGTGTTGGCTCCGGCTGGTGACGCCGGGGTCGTTTTGGAAATTTTATTTCCCCCCTTTATTCAGTAATCAGGGGCGCAGAGGGAGGTGTGTTTGTGTACCATCGCATGTTCCTCGTTGCGTCTCCATGAGGAGGAGACGGATCGCTGCCTGGGGCCGCCCCTCTCAGCTGCAGTTATTGAGAGCCTTGGTGTTGGAGCCCGCAGACCTGCGAGCCGGGTGGCCCCTTACTCTGCGACCTCGGCGTCATCTCAGCCCTCTGAGCCTGTTCTTCATCTGAGAAATGGAGACAATTCGAGTAGCTTCCTCCCGGGGCTCTGTCGCATGTGAAGCGGGTAATGCAGGGTGGAGACTCACCGACCCCTGCTGTTGTAGTTCACCACAGGATAAAACTTTTCCTTAATGGTCGTCTTGGGCCAAGTTTAGTTTCAAGGGCTCAGCAAATCAAGAATCTGGGCATAAAAATAATCTAAGAACTTTAAGAAATACACTGAAAGCATGTAAGCATTTTAGTTGTGGGAAAGGATTCATTTCTTGGTGGTTCTTGATGAAGGGTGGCTCACTGCTCTCCATGTGTAGTTTCTTACACACGTTCCTGGGCTGTGAGGTCGGATGGCAGATTGTTTTCTTTGTTTACTATTGGCACAATTCCACCGTCAGTAACACCAAAAAATTAACAGATCTGAAGTGACTCCTCTGTATAGAAGCTCGGTTTGATGTTCTGTGAATCCGAGTGTTACAAATCTGATCCCTCGCGTTCACAAAACATACATTTCAAAATCCTTTGGTAGAGTGAGACGTGAGTGACTTAGTATAAATAACCTCCTCAAGTCACAGCACGAGCGTCTCCCGGTCTCTCTCTCTCAATATAGAGAGAGGCTGTCAAATATTATCCCCTTCCCTTGAAATCTCTGATTAGTAGACAGCTGGTCACTCTATAAATAGGTCCCTCTGTGTGAGATTTGTGAACACAGGTATCCTTTTATGTTTGACTCAACAAGTTTGTAAAGACAAAAGGTTGATTTTTCCGCCCCCCGACATCTGAAAGTCTGCAATGCCTGAAGGAGGAGTCCTGTCTTCTAAATTCCCTTTAGGATCTTTGCGTCAGATTCTGTTAATTTACCTAGATATTGCCTAATAATACAACTATCTGCACTGGAAATCAGGTTGCCTCGTTTTTATTTTTGAATTGATTAAAGCTTGAATAAGAAGCTTGCTCGGTAGAGCCTAGAGTTAGGCATTAGCAATTAGGGATTCAGGGAAGATTGTGAGTGCTTCTTGCAGCTGTAACCTTGGGCAAGCCACTCAGTTGTTATGGCTTTATGTCCTTATGTGTAAAGAAGGTCCGATTAGAAAATAACCGAGGTTTCACCTGGGTTTCAGACTCTGCGATTCCACAGTACTTGAGAGTACAAGTTTTACTCCGTCGTTGTCCTTTTTTCCCCCAAATACAGTCATCCCTCAGCATAGGCAGGAGCTGGTTCGAGGACTCCTTGCGTGCACTCAGACGCTTTCGTGCTCAAGTCCAGCAGTTGCCCTGCAGAATCCAAGTATATGAAAAGTTGGAGCTGACTGAAAGAACCATCCAGAAATAAAGGATACATGTAAACTGTTCCATTTACTTGTAGCAAATCTTCAGAGACTCTGTTCTGAGGATTTTAGTTTCAAAGGGCACAGCATCCCACGAGAAAATAAAGACCTTCTGGGCTGTTAACGTAGCACATCTGCTGTTCTGTTCTTTTCTCCTTTCTTTCCAATGATGGATAAAAACAGAGTAACTCCCTGTTCTCTATTTTATAAATAAAAAGAAATTAGCGCACTCTATGGGGGATGGGCATGCTTGTAGCTCTGGCTTGGGCGATGCAAAGGCATTATATGTAACCAAAATGTTTGTACCCCCATAATATTCTGAAATTTTAAAAAAAGGAAATAAATAAATTGGAAAAAAAGAAATTAGGGGAATTATGTGGGTGAATATGATATTTTCTTTTTTAAAGCATTGCTCATCTCTTTTTGATGCTGATAAGGAACTCATTTTTCAGGAATTATAGTTAAAAATCAGTTCCTCATTTTCTAACATAATAGTGTTCTTTCCGAGTTTAGTTCCTATGGTTCTTGGGCTCATCTTTCTTTGTCCTGATGAGGTGGGAATGCAGAGGGAAGGGGAGGGGGAACGCAGACCCTCAGGGGGTGTGTGCTCCCAAGAGGTCCAAGCCCCAGAGTCTCATCCCTCACTCCCTGGTCCACAGCCTCGGAGTCAGTGTACGTGGTCTCCCTGCAGTCCATGAACTCCCAGGGACGGAGCCAGCCGGTCTACAGAGCTGCCCTAACCAAACGGAAGATTTCAGGTATGTTTGTAAGGATGCATTTGGTCAAACCGTGGTCTAATACGAATGCCCTGCTCTTTCCAAATGGTGCTGGCTGGGTGCCGAATGACATGAATGTTTCTGAGGATGAAAGAAACAACAGGGCAGATTTGGTCATATTTTAGGTGCAAGTGTGCTACTTTTATATGCGGAGCCTGGAGTGTCCTTGTGACAGAATAGATTTCCCTGTGTATTTTGAGTGGCTTCGCTGTGCAGTAGATTTGCCATGTTAGGAGCAGCCAAACATTTATCCCATGGAAAGGCACAGTCTGGTCCATGCGTAAGCCACCCTCAGTGATGCACGGCATGAAGAGAAAGAATAGCAGGTGTGGGTAGCATGCTAATGTGATTTCAGCTAAATTTGCATTCAAATGGCATTGAGAATAGCAAGAAAAAATGTCATAATGGTTTGCTGATAGCCTGATCACTGTCCACTTACTAAGGGACACCTTCGCCCACGTTCATTCACAGATATTTTTATATTACTTGTATATTCACAAATTACATATACCTTTTCTGGACCATGTGCCTTAAAGAGGCAATCTACGACTACACAATCTATAATTATTTTCATGAACTCACAACACAAAATTAAATTTATTTTACATTATATAAAGAAGTCCACATACGTGATGTTTCACTGTTATTATTCATTAATTGCTGCCAGAGGAAAAGTCCCTGTGTCACTTTTCTAACAGGCTAAATATTTCCACCTTCCCCTGCTTGTGGTAAAATCCACATCCTTTAGAAACGTGGCCCCTGTAAAGTAAAAAGAGAAATATGCAAAACCAGACAAACAAAAAGCAAAACAAAAAACCCAAGAGACTGAAAAGCAATATCAAAGACATCTTATAAATCTTAATTTGTTAGAGAATGAACTAAGTCCATAAGCTTCATGACTACAACATGTTCCATTAACAACAAAGCTGCATCTCTGTAAGAAATTGACAGACTGAATACTATTTTATATCTGAATATAAATTTTAATATGCCATGGAATCACCTATTCTAAAAATGTGAGGACATTGAACCCAATGTGATTCTTGCAGTTGTTTGAAACCAAATTTTTATTTCATGCCATAATCGCCAAGGAAATGTGAATTGAGCTTTTTTTCCCCTAAACTTTTGGTTTCTATAAAAATTTTATTATTTCCAAGAAACTCGCAGTGTGCATTGAGAAAACACTTAGTCCCCTGGACTATCTTTGGCCAGGGCCAGCACCCACTTTGTACTGTTCCGTATGTCAACTGGGTTGGGCAGCTTTTAAAGTGAACTGCCCATTTCTCAGGCTATGGTTAAGAAAAGCAAGAATGGAGATTTTTGCTTTTCTACACTGACCAATCAAATAATTGCTTAACTTCCTATCCATTTCATTTTGTTTACATTAAGCATAAGCAATCTAAAAATTATACAGGGTGAATAGTAGACTCAAGTCCAGAGGAACTCAGGGCAGAGCCCATTGCCAGAGAAAGCCTTTTCTATGGGTCCTGTTGTCATTACAGAAGAGGATGAACTGGATGTGCCTAAAGACATCACTGTCCGGGTTATGTCATCCCAGTCTGTGCTTGTGGCCTGGGTGGATCCTGTTTTGGAAAAACAGAAGAAAGTTGTTGCATCGAGGTACATTTGCTTATTTCTTTGTCTTTATGTATGAGAGATGTGGTTTTTCCGGCCCTAAAAAGACATGTGTTTAATGATGTTACTTTTGGACTTACATGGATGCTGGCATCTTTTGTAGCTCAATGGTGGAAGGTTTTATGGCAATGTAGTTACTTCCTAGTGTGGTCACACATTTCTCACAAATCAAATTTGACCAGGGTCTCGTGTGTAATACACACAGAAGACCTCACATTGCACTGGCTCAGAGTTGGATTTTGTGTCTGGAAATCTCCTAGATTGCATTTCTTTCTTTGCTTCCATTCGTTTTGCCTTGTCTCATTCATGTTCTGTTCATGCGCAGGGTCCATCTCGGGGGGAGTTTTATCATTCCTCCTGTTACCCAGGAAGAGTCACAGTAAGACGGGTTTTCTGTAGAATGATGGACATTTGTCTAATGCTTCACGCTTAGTGGTTCCGTATTAGACATTTTTCCAACACTGAATTGCTTCACGTCCAGCTCATTGGTGCATAACAAAATGCACCTTATTTTCTCTTAGACCATGATGTTGTGCTATTCTGGTTTTTATATTCATTTGCAATAGCAATAGAAGAAAAGCCAGTAATAAGGTTAAAATAATTTGTATGTTAAAAGGCCACTGGGAACACCATTTCTGGTTACTGGTAGATTGAATATAGCCATCAAAATTTTATGTGTTCAATGACCGAATAGTGTCTATAACCAAGAGAAAGCCCCAAATTTGGTGGCCTACTTATTATGTATTAATTTTGAACCTATCCACAACCAGGAAAAGGGAATGTACTTTAAAATGAATGGAACATAATGTTGGGATTATATACATATATAAACTATTACTTGTATTAGATAGTTTCCTTCACTGTCTGCAAGGAAAAAAGACATCTGCTTTTTTGAAAGACCTCAGAAGATTCATAGCGATTCTCTTCCTAGCGGTACGGCCTTCCTCAACATGATGTGTCCCTGATTGCCGCTGGGCTTTGATTTCCATCATTTTGCTGGAAACCTGAGAAGGCTTGCGTTTTCTTAGCAGAACTGTTGTGTTAATTGGGGTGCTGTGTCTTCAACTGAAGCCTTCTCCTAACTTACTAAATGTAACAAACAGCACATTTTTAATGGATCAAGAGCTTTCCCCTACAGAGAGGCTACAAAGAAAATTTCTTTTAAAAAGAATCCAGTAAACAGTGTTTGCAACTCTCAGAGTGATGCGGGTGTCTGGGGTTGTTGAATATTCCATGTTTGGACACATCGCATTTCTCTCCCTGCTAATTGCACACACTGGAGTTCCTTTCCTAAGCTCCTCTGTCTCGCTCTATTTGTTACACATTTTCCTCCTTTTCATGGTAATAAGTCTACTCAAAACCACATGTTCCCTTTCTTCCTGAACCTATAGAAAACATGCCTGATTTGGCATGAAATGAGGGTTTTTTGTCTTTTTCTCTGGTGATCCCACATACTTTGGGTCCTTCCTGGTCCTTAATATTGTGCCTTTCCCACCAACACAGACACGAGCGCACACACACCCCTGACAAGGTAGTGGCCTCATAAAATCTGTCTCCTTTCCATCCCTTCCCTGTGTAATCTCTGCTTGGTCTCTTGAGCAGTTAAGACTTTTTGGTCTTGAAAAGACACCAAGCTCCATCTTTCCTGGCCTATGTCACAGACCCCTTTGCCTGGAACTTAAGCAGATTCTTGAGTCAATAACATAGTCAAAAGTTTCGATTTTTCTCCTCTTTGATTTCCCTACTTATCTCCAGAAGTCATCACTTATGGGGAAGGAAAAACGGCAGGAACCTAGTCTCGTGTTCAGTTGCGGAGAATTTGGATATATCGTTGTGTTGCATTTTCTTACAGACAGTACACCGTGCGCTATCGAGAAAAGGGGGAATCCGCCAGGTGGGATTACAAGCAAATCACTAACAGGCGTGTGTTGATCGAGAACCTGATTCCAGATACCGTGTATGAATTTGCAGTCCGTATCTCACAGGGTGAAAGAGATGGCAAGTGGAGTATATCAGTCTTCCAAAGAACACCAGAATCTGGTCTGTATTTGAAATGGCCTTTGGATTTTCAATTTGGGAATTATTCCTAAAATAAGATTTAAAGTAAACAGTTTAAGAAGCCAGTAGTGACAAAGGCTAGCATGGGCATTTTTGAAAGACACATGAACCCTAAATTTTGGTCGTGTTTCTATGCACAAATGCAAAGAAGTTAGGGAGCTGTTTCCTTGGGTCCGTGTTGTAGCCTTTGCTGGTCTTTTCCACTAGCAGGTTGTTCATGTTGTTCTGACATGTGCAGCACATTACGTCTCAGCATGTAGCACACATAAGTCATCCCTGTATGCATGAATGCCCCCGGGAAACGCATGGCTCTTGCATGTAGGAGAGACTTTTCTTTCCTGAGGTTGAGGTTGTGTTTGATTCTGGGGGAGAATTTTGCTTGTATCCAAGGCTACAATTCTTTTCTTTTCTTTTAAACTATATCTTTAAAAGTTTTATTAAGAAAAATTTGGAGCTGGATTTTAATCTTCTTTGTATATTTCAATATTTAGCAATGAGAGAAATTCTGAATTCCTGAAAGCATTTTCCTAGATAGATCTAAGCTCACTATATGAGTTCATTGAAGTGACGTAAATCACTATATCACGCAAAGAGCAAGTATAGAATTTTCTCTCATGCGTAATAATAATTAACACAGTAGCTCTTCAATAAGACATACGTACATAGAGACTGCATGCCATTTACTTTTGGGATATCCACTAGGGCGGTGGTCCCCAACCTTTTTGGTACCAGGGACCAGTTTCGTGGAAGACAATTTTTCCATGAATGGGGGGTCTAGGAGGTGTGGAGTTCAGGTGGTGATGCGAGGGCATTTTAAAATGTTTGATTTCTTCTCATTTGTAGCTCCTACCACAGCTCCTGAAAACTTGAATGTCTGGCCAGTCAATGGCAAACCTACCGTTGTCACTGTGTCTTGGGATGCGCTACCAGAGACCGAGGGGAAGGTGAAAGGTAGGAATCTCATTCCACGAACTGTCAGATAGATACATGGATTCTGATAAACACTGCCTCTACCCACAGCTTTGGTGCCTGAAAAAGAAATAGGGAAGCAACATACGTGTAAGAGGTGCTAACCCTAGGGACAAGGATATTTCATGCAAGACTTTCACTAGAGTCAGGTAGTCACGAAGGTGATTATTCTCTTCGTCTTCCTATGAAGGGTTTTTGGTGTTGGTATTAGGAGGGATGTTTTTAATGGCATGGGTGTGACATCATAACCTTCACCCATCCAAACAACACCCTGGTTTTTCTGCTATGGATCTTTTCGTTGTGCCAGGAAGATCACGAAAGTAGGAGTTACAGAAATCCTGTAGGACCATAAATATCTTTAATGAAACCATATATATTTTGAGTGGGTTTGAAAAACTCAAGTAATAAGTGCTGGAAAATGGATTTATTTCCTATTTGTCACTATCTCTCTATTTATTTATTTATGTCATGGAAAATATAACATTAAAATAGAAAAAATACTGAAGATTTAAAAGAATGAAAATAAACTATTCACAACTAGTTAAATTTTAAAATTGTTGAAAATACTAAAATGTCTGAATCTTTTCTTTTTAATGTAGAAGCATTTAAGAACCTTTCAGAATTCTGTGTGGAGACATTTTCAAGAGTCATATTGAGGTTCTTCCCTAACATTGCCTATGCAAATGCACCCTAAGGGTAGAAGGGAATGGAGTTTGTATTTAAGAAAGGAATATTTGTTATTGTCATTAGATTTTTGGAGACCACTTTAAGACTAATATGTCCAGAAACTATAAAAGTTTGTGTAAGCTTTAAGAAATCCAATAAATTACCACTAATTCCCTTTGAGAATTTCCTAACTGAAAAAAATTAAAATTTTTTGTATTCAACTATAAGTTATCTTTGAGGATGCCTTTTCATGGAACAAATAGAAGTTAAGGAAGGTAGATGTGGAATGATATTTTCTATACTGATTGCTTTTTCACTTTCCGGTTTGTTGGGAATAGATTGTACTATTCTTCTTGCTCAGATTTTTCCCAGTGGAATAAATCAAAAACAAATGAAGAGGATACACATTTAGTTGGCCCCTTTAGATCATTCTTTTTATGACAATTTGGACATTGACTCCCTCTGTATCAATTATTGTTGTTATGCTGAAAAAGTCTCTAAAAATTGAATTAAGACATTTTTTTGGCTGAGTAACTTTTTTTTTAGTTTTAAAAAAGTCAGTTATTGCACCTCTAGTGACTTTATTACTGCGTTGCTTATTTGTTCTTCTCTTCTCCCACATCTCGGTTTATAGCTCTTTGGTGAAAGAAGCTCCTTGGCAGTCAATTAATTATTGCCAGAAATAATAATAACTACTGAGTTTTTATGTCCAAAAGAACTCACGTATCTTGCCTGCTTAGATAGTTTTTATAAGGGTGTAGTGGTGAGATTGAAATTCATAATTACACTGGAGCATTTTTCTGTGTATAAGAAATGTAAAATATAATAGAAGAATATACTTTGACCTGGTTAAATTTTTTCCAGATGAATTGAGTCCATACAAAATCTGAATTATACAATTTTATAGACAATGGGTTCTCTTAATTCTACTTTTGACCACCACAAGTGATGTTTATTCATTTTTAATATGACAAGAATGCTGTGGGGTTTTTTTTTCCAGACAAATGCAGCAAAAGCATTTTTGGTTGAAAAATTTTTTTAATTAATGTACTTTTTAAAGATTAGGGCTTAGGGAAAAGAAAAGATCTCCCATGCTTCTGATAATTGCTTGATTTTTGTGTAATTTAAATTATTATTCTTAGCTCCTACTCATATTAATTTGATATGTTTTGTAAATCTTGAGTTCTTTGAGAGGAAAATAGGCATGACAATTTTTAGCTGAAGGTGAAAATTATGTTTTAAAATACAACTTCCTTATGTTACAATATTTCTATGTAAGCATAGAGATATTTTAGTTCCTTGGACTGAACTTGCTGTGGTTTTCAAATTTCAAGGGTATTATATACTTACAGATATAGTCAACTAAAGATGGATACATCAGACATCGTATAAATCTGTTATTTACTATAACATCTTTTCATCATAGTTTTAAATACTGTGAAATATCCTTATTGGCATATATTGAATAAGGACTTATATCATTCCTAGAAAATGAAATTATATTTCAAATATGGAATTTTTCTGGCTTAATATGCTAATAAAAATAACTCAGCTTAATAAACTAAAACTCTTGAAGATGTCAGAAGCTATTCAGAATCAATTCCTAGCAGTTGTCACTTCTTTTTCCTTAGTTTCTTCTATTTGGGATATATTGCATCATAGCAAATTAGTAAATAAATACAATTTTAAGAAACCACACCCACAGCGTAAGTATTTTAGGGAATTGTATGAAGACTAGCCTCCTGGGTTCCATATGTTTAATTTGCTTAAGATGGCAAAGTGCCAGCTAATTAAATACATAGCCCTGTCTGGTTGCCCAGATGAATGTGCAATCACCTTCTGCTGCGTCTTCATGCTCCAGCTGGGGACTTGGCGTGCATTGCTCGCGTATTAATTTTAGTAATGCACGTTCTAGTTCATCCTGCCCATGCCGTCTGTCTGCTGGATACAGAACTGTTTCCAGTTTCCTCCTTCCAACTGTCTGCCAAATCGTTTCAGAATACATTCTTTCCTACGCCCCGGCTCTCAAACCATTTGGAGCAAAGTCCCTCACCTATCCTGGAGACACTACTTCTGCCCTGGTGGATGGTCTGCAGCCTGGGGAACGCTATCTTTTCAAAATCCGGGCTGCAAACAGGAGAGGCCTGGGACCTCACTCCAAAGCCTTCGTTGTCGCTATGCCAACAAGTAAGCATTGCGTTTGTGGCTCTCTTTTCTCTCTCTTTTCATTCGTGCTATTTGTTTTGTGTTCCTTTGAATCATGCTCTTGGGTTTAGAACTGTTCAGTTGATGATTTTTGGGGGGCTAAGTTGCTTATTGACTTCTAAAATATTTTCGTAGTCCCTTTAAAAATTAGTCTCCCCAAAGACTAAAATGTTATTGTTTGATAACATTAATTGTTATTATAATATTGATGTATTAGTTATATGATTCATCTTATACCACTGTTTAGTTTGGGGCTTATTGTGACAGGGAAAAAACATTTTTACAAGTGTAATGTGACAATTTGCATTGTTAGCTCACTTTAATTTCAACAGAGCATTTAAAATTTTTAGTTTGTATTCTGTTATTTAGGAAAGAAGCCTCACGCAGAAGGATTTCAGTTGTCTAGCTTATCTGATCAGTATCAAAAACAAACAAGTTAAAGATCCAAAATTGGAGTGGAATGGTTGGGGGTTTCTTTTCCACTTCCCCACATTTACGCCAGATGTTGGCAGCACTCTCCTCCGTTCTGTGCTGTGAGGACACGTGGTAGACTGTGATATGAAACAATTTTGTCCTGGGAAAAACTGTGAGATAGACGAAGTTTGCTCCCCGCAGATACCTGACTGCTGTACAGATTCCCCGCCCCTTGTAGGAGCTCTTCCCTTAGCCGATCCTGCTCTCGACAGGGCAATTCAGGGTGCATTTTATGTAATGCCTGCTCATCCAAGGACCCTTTTTATTTTAAGCCCTATTTTAGAATTGTAAATGTATTTATTATTAAAGGCATTTTAAGCAAGAAGGAAGAAGTAAGGAAGGACATGTTGGGGGAATAGGGAACCCTTTGTAATGCCTCAAAAATTTCAAATCAGTTGCTTGTCACACACAACACATTTCCATGTGGTTTTGAAGATAGATCATCATTGAGCATTTTGCACGAGGTTTATATGTATTTCATGCCTATTAAGAACAGCTATAATGCATGTGTAATATCCTGACTGACAATTAGTTATAATAAGAAAATCCTACATACGATTTTGCATTTACAAAATTAATGAATTAATTCAAAGTACTATTTCAGAATTCCTTCAGATAAGCTGTGACATAATCCAATTCAATTTATAGAGATTCAATTCACATATATCTTCTGGGACTGTATCTGTTACTTAAAAGCAAGATAGAGCCTTAAAAAAGAACACTGTCATTGGGAAAATAAGTTTTCAGTGTTCTAAGGCATTAGAAGTTATCAATTATGATTACTGATTTGAAATGCCTCCACATTGCCATCTTAAATGCTCACTTTTTGTCACCCAGCTTTTGAATTTCTTCTTTGACAGTCAATTCTTTAAATCTGTTATAGCCAGGAGCAGCGACGTTCGGCAGAACACGGAGGGTAATTGGAAACCTCAAAAACCCGAGCCTCCCTCATCTTCTCCCAAAGCTGCAGCTTCCTCAAAACACACTCATTTGCCTGTTTCTCCCCAAGATAGAAATGTCAAGGACCCTCTTCTTGACTTGAAGAACAAGATATTGGCTAACGGTGGGTTGCCCAGAAAACTCCCGCTTCGCCCTAAGACTGAAGAGTCGGATCTTCAGTCGACAGAGGTCACCGAGGAGGAGGAGCTAGATTCCCTAGAGGACCCTCCAGCCTCGCCCTCGGAGAGCCAAGACCAGAAGCGAACTCTGAGGCCACCAAGCAGGCATGGGCACTCGGTGGTTGCTTCTGGCAGGACTCCCGTGCTGCCCTGGAAGGAAGGTGCAGATAAGCGTGGCTCCTCGCTGACCGCCCACCCCCGCTCCTCGGCGGCCACTCCCGCCCACCACACAGCCGCCCAGGGCACCTCTCACCGTCCTTCTGGGGGTTCCTCTGCCAACCCGCCTGCCAGCTCTGCTGACAATGACTCGGTGGACCCAGACGAAGACGAGCGAGCTGCAGGCTCCCTCCACCCCAAGGACACGTCTGCCCAGCAGCCACCTCCCAAGAGGCCGGCCCAGCCCCGGCCAGCCCTGTCGCCCAGCCGCCAGTCTGCCTCCAGCGTCCTGCGGGACATAAGCGCCACACACCATGGCACAAAACCAGCCTCACCGGCATGGAGGGCACCCCATTCTGGGGCCGTGGAGGAAGATTTCAGTGCCTTAGCCCCACCATCGAGACTTTCTCCACCCCATCGAGGGTCATCTCGGCTGCTGCCCACCCAACCACACTTGGGTCCTCCGCCCTCCAGGGGCTGGAGGGATGGTCATGAAGCCCCAGCCGCCAACTCTAACGCGCCATCACGGTCCACCATGTCTTCCTCCAGGACACAGGTCTCTGAGGGAGCAGACGCTTCTGATGGCCAGGGCGACAGTGATGGTGATGCAGAAGACAGCAGGAGGCCAGCGGAGGCCACGGCCCAGACGCTGCGGGCCCGGCCTGCCTCTGGACATTTGAGTTTGCTCAGACACAAACCCTTTGCAGCCAACGGCAGGTTTCTGAACAGATTTGGCGGCGGCCGGGGACTCCGGCTGCAGCCCTCCAGCTCCCCACAGTCCACGGCGCCCTCCCGAGCCCACTCAAGGGCTCACTCTCACCCAGCCTCCGTCCCCACGCTTGGCTCAGGTATCCATGGAGATGGGGAGGATGAGAAGCCACTTTCTGCCACCGTGGTAAATGACCACGTGCCTTCCTCCTCCAGGCAGACCACCTCTCGGGGATGGGACCCCCTAAGAAAAAGCCCCCAGAGAGGGGCCAGCCTGCACCGGAAGGAGCCTATCCCAGAGAACCCCAAATCCGCAGGGACAGATGCACATTCTCAGGGCAAATCCTCCTCTCTGTCCTCTAAGGCGCAGGACGTTCAGCAGAGCACAGATGTGGACATGGAGGGTCATTCTCCCAAAACGCAGCCAGTGTCGCTGGGCCGCCAGCTGTCCTCTGCTCGTCCTCCCGCAGCACGGTCACAGCACCACCCTGCGCCCAGTGTTCCCAGAAGGATGACGCCAGGCCGGGCCTCAGAAAGGCAGCCCCCGCCACCCGTCTCCACGTCCCAGCACCAGCCCTCGGCCCCCCAAAGCAAGGACCCGGGGCGGTCACTTTCCCAGCCCAAGCTCGCGCTAGCTCAGGCCGGGCGTCCCCGCCCCACGTCGCAGGGCAGCGCCCACGCCCTCTCGGACCCGTACACCGCAAGCTCCCGAGGGGTGCTGCACACAGGGCGCCGGAGCCAGGACGAGGATTCCCAGAGCAGCAACGACAGCGACAGCACGGAAGTCCTGGCCCCCGCCCGCGCCAAGGACGCCACCCTGCCCCTGCCCAAGCACAGTCAGGTGGAGTCGCCGGCGGGGAGCGCCGAGGACAGACCCCGGAGCGGACACGCCGGCTCCTGGCCGAGGCCCGGCGGGCCCCAGACCCGCGCCCGCATCCCGGGCAGGGCGGGGCCCCCGGCGGGGCAGAAGGAGCGGGGTGCGGACCAGGCCACACCCAGGGAGACCCAGCCTCCTTCCAGGCGGCCCCTGCCGTCCAAATCCCAGCAGTCAGTCTCCGCGGAGGACGAGGAGGAGGACGCGGGATTTCTAAAAGGAGGAAAGGAAGACCCTCTGTCTTCCTCTGTGTCCAAGTGGCCCTCTTCCTCCACGCCCAAGGGCAGCAAATATGCTGACGGCAGCTTCGCCAAGGACCAGCGGGAGCCTGCCGTGCTGGCTCCTCCCAGAGGGAGCCCGGCGCAGGCGCAGGAAGAGAGCGCTGCTCCCGGGAAGCGACCTCTGCCGCTGCCTCCAGGCAGCCCTCCGAGGGCCTCCCACCTACCTCCCCGACTGCCGCCTCGCAGCCCTGCCACCGCGAGTCCCGTCACTGGGACGCCCTCGTGGCCGCGGTCCGCCACCCGCGCCCCTCCCAGCTACTCCACCACCCCGATGCTCTCCTTGCGCCAGCGGATGATGCATTCGAGATTCCGGAACCCTCTCTCCCGCCAGACTGGGAGACCCCCTTACCGACAAGGTAATTTGTAAAAACAGTCGCTTAACCTGTTTTTAAAAGGCGCTCAGCAGCGTTCATGGCAATTCCTGAGGCCATGAATAAAATAAGCAGCATCTACTACGTCTAAGCACTGTGTTAAGAGCTTTGCACATGTAACGTTATTTCATCCTCTTAACTGTCTCTAGGGTTTGCATCATGACCCCTGTTTTTCAGATGAGGAAGCTGGAGCTCAGGGACATGAGTGGCTTGCCTGAAGTCAGACAGCTGTGGAGTGGCTGTAATTCCAATCCCAAATGGTCTAGTTGCACAGGGGTCTGTCATTCACTATCCCATACTGCCTCTTCGAATTCCTTAACTTACGCTCTTAATCGGTGAAAACGTGTAGCAGCCATGATGTCAAAGTCAGGCTCCTGTATGTTAGATTCTTCTTAGTTCAAGTGCTGCATGTATTTAAGGAATCCACAGTAAGGAATTAGATACATAGTCGACTTATCTTGTTCTTCTTGTTCTCATCTCCTGCACACAAAACTCAATCGAACAAACCCTGGGACAAACTCAGATGTCTTGGATATGAATTGCTCATATTGCAATCAGTGAATGTTGTCTAAAACCTCCAGAAAATGCATGGTAAAGACTGTTGTCACAAAGAGAGGTCACAGGCAAATGCGTGCCTTGTGTTTCTAGAACAGAGGAGGGAGCATAGACAGCTATGAACTGCAGTCTGTGTGGACCCCAGGGAAGGGTCTAAGGTATTTACCATAAATTTGCATTCAGTTAAGTGATGCCTTGAACTCTCCTTGCATGTAATTGGGACTACTTAGAACATTCTTGAACAAATGTATTATTTGTTAATCTGTACAATGCGTTGTTATTGTAGTCCAATGTAAAGGCATAGAACAATGCCCGTATCAAGGTCAGGTTTCCACTAAGATGGACTATTTTAAGCAAACCTAACACCCCAATAATAGATGTAAAACTCAACATTCCCTTGAGCATAGCAGGAACTCAATAAATATTTAATGAACGAATGAAGGAGTGAGAGAAATGTGTCTGACCTGCACACAGCTGGCAGGAAGCCCAAGCACTACGCGCAGTGAGGCTGGAGCAGGGCGGACGGTAGCTGATGAGAAACGGCTCCACACACGGTGGAGGGACGAGAGGGACGAGACAGCTGCAAGAGCACTGCGGCACCTTCTCCCTTCTCTCTGAGCAAATACCAGCACTTCTCAAGCAGCCGCAGGTTTGGCGGCTGTGGGACGGCACTGTGCACTCACACTTGGCAGCTGATGACTGGGACCTGAGTCAGCTGGAAATAGTTGTCATGTTTAGTATGACATGCCGAGAAAAGCAGGACAGCTTCTAGTGCATTTTAGAGATAATTTTCTCTATCCTTCCAAATTTTCCCCCCTCCAGCTTCCAAATGGCTAAAATAAAACTATAGCTGCTAAGGGCTTAAGCTTTATGTGGCAATTTTACTTAAACCACGCACGCTCATGCCCCCTGTATTGTCAGAAAACTGTAACTTTACTATACTCTTAATAGACATTCATCGTTGTCATGGAGAAGTCACAATTTAAGACTGTCATTATTTAAGATATTTGAACTATTGGTTTAACATTCTGTTTAGTGCTTCTGTTAGGAATGATGTGCTACTACTTACAGTTTGATGTGAAGCCAACTTTCCAGGAATGTTGAACGTTGAACTGACCAGGCTCTGTTATTGTTTTTTTGTACCGTGTAGGTTATAATGGCAGACCAAATGTAGAGGGGAAAGCTCTTCCCGGTAGTAGTGGAAAACCGAATGGACAGAGAATTATCAATGGCCCTCAAGGAACAAAGTGGGTAGGGTACATTTCCTTACACATACAAGTTGTTTTCATGCTGTTGAGAAAAGAAATATGGTGAACATTACTACTCATATGTGAAGATACTTGGATGTGGTTTCTTTCAATGCTCAGAAAGATCTGTTGTTCTCCCGAGTAACTAGTTTGTTTTCTTCTTATAGCTAGGGAGACGAGGCATGGGCCTTTGGTTGTCATTTTCCTTGGCTGGTGGGGAAGGTCAAACAACCGTATGTATGGCCCAACCACAGCCATTACGGAGCAAATGAAGGGCCTCTCAAATGAAGTTATCTTTTCCTTGTCCTGATAGCTGCATTTTATTTTTATTTTTTGTTTATAGTTTAATCAAATATTATACATATTTTCTGTAAGTTGCCTCAAATCTTTTATAAAAGGAAGCAGAGTAAAAACAAACAAAAAAAAACCTCCTCTGAATTATATAGGCAATTTTATTAGATCATCCCTTGAAGCCTCCAACATTTGTTGTTTGACTAAAATCATGCATTAGTACTTTATGTATGTCTAAATTAAATAACTTTAACTGCTAAGAGTTAAGATAAATGTTTAGGGGTTTTCGTTGGGTTAAGGTTAATGGAAAGAATGCTTTACAGTATTCAGGAATTTAAAAATATATTTTCAAAGAACAAAAAAAATTATTTATGCTGGAATTCCCAGTCAAAACTTCCCACTTACAACAATAAGGTTTAGGAAAACATTAAAGGACTTTATTTTTATCTTTGCAAAATAATCAGCCCTGTAATCTGAGTTCAGCATAGATCAATATATGTAGAATTCCCTTATCCTTTTTATTGGCTGCATAGTATTCCACCACATGGATGGGCCATAATTTATTTAGTCTCTTCCCTCAATTGATAGACACTTGTGTTGTTTTCTGTTTTCCAGCATTAGACATAATGTACTTAATGGTAAAAATATTTTGAACATCTTTTGTATAGTTGAGAAACTTAAAACAATTTATAAATTATATGGGTAAGCAATTATAATATGAAATATAACTGGTTTATACTTTTTTTAAACCTTATAATTATACTGACAAAAATAATATCTCCTACTCACGCATATGTTCACGTAGTTAAACTAATGTGAATGTTTTGGAACGTTCAACGTATTCCTTAATCTATGTCATGGATTCAGGTTGTGGACCTTGATCGTGGGTTAGTACTGAATGCAGAAGGAAGGTACCTCCAAGATTCACATGGAAATCCTCTTCGGGTTAAACTGGGAGGGGATGGCCGGACCATTGTGGGTAAGTGAGAATGGTTTTTAAGGAACAAAAGTCTACTGAAGAGTTGTAGCGTAACAACTTCTCCACCCTTTCCTTTTTAATGGTTGTCCTTGTCCTGTTACTTTTAGTCACATGGGCAGAAGAGCCTCGAAAGAGGCAGCACTCATTGTTTTCCGTCATGCAGCTTTACTTCTACTTTTCCTGCAGCCTCCGCCCTCTAGAAAATGTGTCTTTCTACTCTGTTCTTTGAAATTGGGCAGTTTAGCGGAGGGGTCTACAAACGACGGTCTGCAGGCCAAACCGTGTCTGCTGCGTGTTTTTCTAAGGCCTAGGAGCTCAGCAAAGTTTTTACATTTTTAAATGATTGCTAAAAAAAGAAGAAAGTTTCGTGATGTGTGATGATTAAAATTCACATTTCAGTGTCCATACACAAAGTTTTATTGGAACACAGAAACATTTATTTATGCATTGTCGAATTCATTTGTTATGTGTGATTTACGTATTGCCTATTGACTTGTTTGCACTACAAGGGCTGAGTTGAGTAGTTACAATAGAGACGATCTGGCCCATAAAGCTTAAAATATTTACTCCCTGCCCTTAACAGAAACAGTTTGCCACTCCTGGTTGGAAGTAGCACTTTCCTCCTTAGGAGTAGGAGAGAGGAGGCGGCAAGAAGTACCTCCTTGGCTAGACACCGAGAGTTATCTCAGCATAATGGGCACACCCATGAAATATTACATACTTATGTGCGGTAATGCAGAGCAGTGGACACCAGAATAAGCCCAGGAATTTCCGGACAGCAGTAGATATTGCTGCCTCAGCTGTTGTCCTTTTATCATTCATGATAATTATCTCTTTGCCTTTCACTGCCTGAAACACAACTGTACGTGAGCTCCGGGAAGGTGTTTGTCACCTGCTCTTATTTTCTGTGGATTGTTTCACCTTCTTGCATGGCTCTCGGCTGATTTTGTTTCAGATCTGGAAGGGACCCCTGTGGTGAGTCCAGACGGCCTCCCCCTCTTTGGGCAGGGGCGACATGGCACACCCCTGGCCAGTGCCCAGGATAAGCCAATTTTGAGTCTTGGCGGGAAGCCCCTGGTGGGCTTGGAGGTCATCAAAACGACCACCCATCTCCCCACCACAACCATGCGGCCTACCACTACTACGACACCCCTGCCTGCCACTACGACCCCAAGGCCCACGACTGCCACCACTCCGCGGCCCACGACCGCCACCACACGCCGCACAACCACCACCCGCCGCACGACCACTATGCGCCCAACGACCACAATCCGAACCACTACGCGGACAACGACCACCACCACCCCTGAACCCACCACCCCCATCCCCACCTGTCCCCCTGGAACCCTGCAGCAGCGTGATGATGGAGGCAACCTGATAATGGGCTCAAATGGGATCCCGGAGTGCTACCCCGAGGAAGGTAACCTGATTCTATTGGCGCCCCCTTGCCCAGTGCACGAGCATGCGGCATTCCGGAGTAGCGTGGCAAAACCTGCAGGGGAGGGTGAGTGCTGTGCACAGTAGGGCAGCAGGAGAGGCGTTTTTAATCCCAGCAGGCGCGTTTGACAGTACTGTGCCACAGCTAAGGTTGTCAGGTTTAGCAAATAAAAATATTGCATGGGACGTATTTATATGGAAATGTTAGCTATTCATTTAAAATCAGCTAACTGGGCATCTTGTGTTTAATCTGGCAACCCTTATCACAACCCAAGTCAAAAATTTAGCTGAAACTCATGACATTATTAGTTTAGACTAGCATTTCCCAAAGTGTGTTCCAATGGATATTAGAAGATTAGTAGTTGTTTATTTTTTTTAAAAAAAAAAGGTTCTGTGATTAACTACGTGATTTATACAGGTTGGATAATTTCTTACTGTTGGAACATTTAGATCATTGAATAGTCTTGTTGTGAATCTCCAAGAGAAGTAGTATTTCTCAAGCACATTTGGCCAGATGAACATTTTTTTTGAGCAGCCCTCCCCTTGGAAAATGCTAACGCTCACATGCCGGCCTTCTTGTGGGAGCCTGGGCTTTCAGCTGGGTCAGGACGTGCCTTTCCCTGCTTTGCCATCCTGGTCTGGGCTGTCCTGCTGCCCTGATGCGGGTCTGTCTTCCTTCTGAGAGCAGCTCATTCTCCCTAAAGAGTAGGAGCCAGAACACCTTTGCCCATCCTTCCTCTCAGTCCCCTGTTCAAGCTGTTTTGGAGTAAGTCATCCTAGATTTGCACCAGGCATGGAGGAGATAAATTCATCTTCTTTTCCTCGGTTTGAAATGAATTACAATGTTGGCTATAAAGCTGAAGTCTTTCTAAACTAAGGCAGAGTGAGAAGCCTTCATTTCAGGAATCATTTGCACACCTGAAATTCTTAACCAGGAAATCATTAACCACGATAAGCACAATCAGTTTGAACGTGAATGCTGTATCCAACATGAGAATTCTGTTTGAAGTTAGTCTTCCCATGGAAAAGGTCCAAAGAAGCAGGAAAACTTGACACGTCTAAAAAATTCACACTGAAGAACAAGGAAACATGAAGGAAGAAGACCATTGGGAAGAAAATTCTCGCTCTGTCCATTTAGCCTGTGAGTATAAATTTGAATTTGCCCTTGAATTTCTTCTATTAAAACATGTCACTTTCCTTGACTTCTTCTGCATACATTAATGTGTTTAATTTTAAAGATTGAGGTGTAATTAAAACAGACGATTACTTAATAATTGGTTCGAAACAAAAGAGTGACTATTTTGGATTTGGTTTTACTTTCTATTGCTGTTATTTTGCACTTTATTTCGTCTGCTTTTAATTAGGCCTTCTAGTGTGTTTTTATTTACTTTGTATTTTTGGACGTTTATTTGGCATGAAAGTCAATATTTTTTCTTGGCATTTTTGTGTCTTCTTTTCTTTGCAAATGTTAATATACACATTCGC
This sequence comes from Indri indri, assembly GCA_004363605.1. Classification (NCBI taxonomy): domain Eukaryota; kingdom Metazoa; phylum Chordata; class Mammalia; order Primates; family Indriidae; genus Indri; species Indri indri. The sequence continues at coordinate 30,604 of RJWJ010007891.1, read as the reverse complement.
TCCTATCTGGTCTCCTGGTTCCCTAGTCCAAGCTGAAGGACAGTTTGACACTAGGCAGCATTTTGAAAATAAGTACAAATCAGTGCAAAGTCTTGGGAAAAAATTGAATTTGGGGACAGCAACAAACCATCCTCATATGATATTTTAACGTACTATAATTTATTATTTTAAAAATACTTCTGTGTGGCCTCTCTTCCTTTTTTATTTCTGTTGCCACTAACAACTTTAACGTTTTCTTTCTTTCTTGTTTTAATTCTAATCATAGTTAATTTTATCTTTTAATCTTTTCAAACCAGTTTACTGAGGTGTGACTGGCACAGAACAAGCCGTACATATTTAATCCACACCTTGATGAGTTTGGTATAAGAATACACCTGGGACACTGCCGCCCTCACCCAGGCCGAGGACGTATCTGTCACCTCCCAACGTTTCCTTCCCCCATATTGTTAATATTATTATTTTCTCTTAAAAGTGATAATTTATTATTTTTGGGGGGGGGGTGTAAGAAGTTAAATTTTTAAAAAATCTTAATAGCTCTATTGAGATATAATTCACATACCATAAAGTTCATCCTTTTAAAGTTAGTGGTTTTTAGTATACTCAGAGTTGTGCAGCTGCCACCACTGTCAAATTCCAGAACATTTTCATCACCCACAGAAGAAACTTTGTCCCCATTCGCAGTCACTCCCACCCCTCCCTCCTCCCAGCCCCTAGAAATTCCTAATCTACTTCCTCCCTCTGTGGACTTACCTATTCGAGACATCTCATATAAATGGAATCATGTAATATGTGGCTTTTTGTGTCTGGTTTCTTTCACTTAGCAGAATTGTTTTTAGGATTCATCCACACTGTAGAATATATCAGTACTTCATTCTGTCTGTTCCATCATATGGATATAGTAGTTTTTATCCATTCATCAGTCAATGATCATTTAGGTTATTTCCACCTTTTGGTTATTATTAATAATGCTGCTACGAACATTTGTGTATAAGGGTTTTTTTCCCAAATACCTGTTTTTAGTTCCCTTGGGTATATAGGTGGAAGCGTAATTGCTATGTCAAATGGTAACATTTACCCCTTTAAAGAACTGCCAAAGTGTTTTCCCACAGCAGCTGCACCATTTTACATGCCCACGTGTAACGTCTGAGGGTCTCACGTTCTCTACATCTTCACCAACACTTACATGTATGTGCACATCCTCATGTGTCATGGGTGTCGTCCTTGTGTGTAGATCCCTACAGAGACGCATGTTATGTGACTGTTCTGGTGCACTGTTGTTACATATCTTTCTCTCTCTCTACACATACTCGTGGTTTTTTGGGTGTTTTTGCTTTTGTTTTATTTTTGCTCAATCTGATCTGACTTCTCCATTAGGTAATAAGCTCCTTGCAGTTGAGACAATGTCTTCTGCTTCATCCCTAATTCCTTGTGGTACCTAATTATGCATCTTTGGGTATCTAAACAACACCTTAAGAGACAGGCATGCTCCATTTTCTAACTGAGAAATAAAAATCAGTGCTGTTTGTCTTTCAGGTTCTGTGTCTACAGATCTGGTGATATCGTGTGCATTTGGAAATGTGACCAGACTGCTGAACATCTTCAAGAATTTGTAGAGTGACTTGTTGCATGTTGCAGAAGAACATCAGTCATTACGGAAAATGGCTCTGCCCCACCACGGCCTGCTCTCACGACAGAAAGTACAAAGGGAAGAACAGACAATTCATTCGAGCTGGACCAACCATACAATGTGCAAACGTACTTGAGTGTCAAACGGCTGTCATTTAAACTCTTCTTTCTCTAAACTTCTACTGAGAATAATTTTTTCCATATATTTTGATTATCTCTGGAGCTAAGGCCTTAATTCATTGGTGACATTTTTCACTCGTTTTTTCACTAACTATTTGGATAATCTACTGAAGAGAATAAACTACACTACCATAGTTGATGGCTGGCAGCTACTTTTATGTGATGAGGTTGAGACTTTTACCACTGATGCCAGGTGGACTTATTAATATAAAACATTCAGTTTTATGTAGTTCTGAATGGTTCAAAATGGCATCCTGGTGGGGTGAGTTCATGTGGTCAGCCTTTTAAAAAAATTGTAAATATACTTCATTACATCTGGAAGTCACTTTTACTTGGAGTCAGCATGGTGCTATTTTAGAAAAATTATGCCTGCGTTTATTTGGCCTTAAAAAAAAAAAGAGCACTGAATCACTCAGTAAGATGTTTCCTTATGCCAGAGGATTTACTGTCACTCATCTCAAGAGGTGATCTCGGTTTGCATTTCTGAGGCCTGCTGCATGTGCTGGAGCATTTCAGCACCTCAAGGAATTACCGTTAACACCAGAATCCATGAAGGAAATGATGTACTTTTCCCTTTCCTTGTTTATCCTGGGATGCAAACGCTGCACAGTGTATTCATTTTTGACCTGGCTAAAAGCAATAATGAGAAGAAATGCAACTGAACCGATAATGAGGAAAAGCAAGACTGTATTTCTAAAAATTAAATTGACAAGGGAAAGAAAACGGTAGGCCAGGAAACAATGGCAAGATAATCCCGAACTTTGGGGGATGTGGACCTGAAAACGGTCCGATTTGAACAGGCCCAGAAGTAATCTGTCTTGGATCTGGGCATATTGACATTGGAATGACCTAAGGAAAAACTGTGTCTAATAGTGTTGCATGAAATAGCCATCCTGCCCGTAACGGGTGGATAATTTGCATCTTCTCTCTTGTTGACATTCGTTGGCCTCATCAGAACATGCCTGAGTCACCACCTCAAGGAGCGTCTCTTGGGCCTCTGAATGGGGCCTGTGGGCTTCTTACCGTGGCCTACAGGAAGATGGGACAGACGACACGAGGTTGTCGCTGTCCTCTGCTGGTGGAGTTTATTCTGGCAACATCACATTCATGATGTTATTCAAAGTGGGCTCAAAAAAAAAGGCTGGTAGAATAATTATATTGGAGTTTATATACTTTCTACCTCAATTTCCCCTTCACTGCACTGCGGAATGATGATTCTAATAGAGCACCTTAAGCCTCAGAAAGAATTTGATTGATTAGTTCAACTTTTTAAAAGTGGAGGCAGTTTTATGAAGTATAAAGTACATGGTCTTTGGAGCCAGAGGGCTTGAAGTTCACGTTCTGTTTTTGCTGTCATTCACCATCTGTGTGTCTCCAGGCACATTGTAAATCCTCTCCGAGCCTTGCTGCCCCTGCCTGGGAAGTGTGGGTATTATAAGCCTGACGAACCTCGAGGGTTTGTTGTGAGGATTAACTCGAACAATGTATACGTAAAAGTGGCTGCTGCACATAAGGCATCCAACAAATCGTGGTTATTTCTTCCTGTTGTCTCCCGCCTCACCCCCTTTGAAAAGTGCAGTGAGTTTAGAGAGTTCTGTGTAATTGATGTGGGCTTGGGGTCAAAAAAAGGGAAAGAATTCCTTTGAATTTTTTGATTTATAAAATTTTTTGCCTCCAGATTTTATCAACCACAGTGAGATGTTCTCCTTTTGATAGCTACATCTGTATCCTCCAGGCAGAGGAATAATGTAATTGATACCATCACACCTGCTCAAAAAGACCTCTGCTTAAACTACTCAGACAGCAGAGGCAAAAATGCCTTGTTATGCTTAAATCACTCACCTTTCTTGACCACGTGTTACTCATGCTCATAATATCAGTTCAGTCATTACAGGAATTTTAATAAAAGTTCTAAGTAGGGTTTCCTGGAAGATATCAAAAAATCACATCTAAAATTCTATAAGTTGCATTTAAAGCATAATCCTGTAGTCCTGATAAATCTAGTGGTTATTAAGCCCAACCTGTCTGTAAAGAGAACTTTGTGATCATTGGAATAGTATTTCCAAACTTCATATGCAAATCAAGCAATCTGATAAGTACAGATTTATCTCCTGAGCTGATGAGAGGGGGTGGGAGGTTAGAGGGAAGTAGAAAAGCACAGGGAACTCCCATCGATGCAGTTGGCCTCGTTGGGAAAATCACCCTGCTTCTAGAATATTCCAGAGCAAGATTGAGGGAATGGAGGGAATGAAGGTTGATGAACAGAGGAGTTCACATGCGAGGGGATTTTTGCCACCATTATTAGCACCAAGCTTCACTCTCCCCACTCTCCTGGCTGCCCTCTAAGAAGGCCCTTCCCTGGCACGCAGGGTGGGCAGGCTGGCGGGGGGCGGAGGGTGGAGGATGGAGAGTGCCGTGGGAATGCAGAGGGACCGTTTGCTCTTGAGCAGGGAAGGCATGTGGATTGCCCTTTTCTGAGCCTGGAGGAGAGAAAGTGTGGGTTCCATTCCAGCGTTGTGGTGATCTTCCTTCTGCAAAAGCTAAGGAGACTCGGGCTTGACTGCTCCTGGGGCTGAACTGTTACCCTGGGGCCGCACCTGGGCAGCGGCTGATGGGGAAACAGTGGGTGATGCCTCCCCTTTCTCCACTAGATGAATTCTCAGGCTTGGAGACCGACACGGCGACACCCACGGAAGAGGCCTACGTTGTATACGATGATGGTATGAACTGGGTTTTAAAACGTTATTTAGACACTTTTCTTCCTGATCAGAGGATCTTGTTTTAATCACTAAGTGGATGATCTTGGTGGGAGCTCCCTTCAGAACTCTGTATGGCTTAGTCACCCCAGGTGCACCCCTCCCTTCCGAGTCACCCCAGGTGCATACGTGATTAAAGAGAAACAGCAAACACAGCCTCCCAGGAAGTCTTATGTGCTCCCTGTTCTCTCCCTCCCAACCCTCCGCGACTCAAGAGATGCTCAAGCTCCCTGTCCGGGCTCCCTCCTCCTTCATTTGTAAAACTGCTGGGTTTATCCAACATCCCGGCTTTCTCACGTGGCTCTTCTCTTTCTCCTTCTTCCTTTTCTCTCCTTTTCTAATTACATAAAAAATACGGTGCTGTAGATGTGTTGATTTCTTATCATAGAATCATTGCAAGGGTAAATTTATAAGATTAAGAATGCAGAATGCCTTGGACAGCATGGAACAGTCACTCAATGAATGGTAACTAATGTTATTACACTTGAGACCCTGTGATCGTTTCGTTTGCTTTAGAAGTCGCCTGTGCGGTTGATGGAGTTCACGCAGGAATCTTGTCCCCACCTGGTGCCGACCTTTGCCACCGGGGCTCAGGGTTCTCACCTGTGTGCTTCCCCTTTTCGGCTACTCTTCGTAGCTCCAACTGTCCTAAGTCACAACCGTGTGAATAATGCCACCTTTGGCGCTTTATTTATTCACAGTAAATCTTGATGCAGTGGTTTAATCCAAGGTTTTCAAACAAAAACTGACTTAAAAACAGCAGATGTCAGAAAGCGAAGGAAGATTTCTTAGCACCTTTGAAAATACTAACCATCTTTCTTATTGTCTTTGAACAGTTTGAAAGGGGCGCAGAGTTTCATTTTCTTTTTCAAATGTTAAAGGATTAGTTCTTTCAGCAGGATTAATCCTGCCTCCCTCCCCAGAAAAAAAACCCATACACAGAAGATAGCTTTTAAGAAAAAAATTCAAGTTGATTTTCTGATGTGATTTTTCGTGGCTCTAAAAGGGAGAATGATGCAGGTAGAGAATGGCCTTGGGCCAGTACCACGAGCTGAACCAATGGATTTGAAGGTTCTCTCCATCTCTGATTATAAAACTTCATTTTTCTGGTCATGTGTGTTTCTTTTTTCCCCTTCTCTCTTTTATCTGCAGCCACTTTGCTGTGAGGACTGAAATGGGAAGAAATAGTATTTTAGTGGAAACAAACTGTGTCTAGGCATAGCTTTTATTTTAGGCTGTCGGTGTGTGTTTCAGTCTACAGCTGAATCTTAAGATGGCATCACGTGACTGTAAATGATGCCCCTTTTCTGGCAGGGCCCAATGACAGAGCCTTCGTATCATTTCAGATTATGAATTTGAGACCTCGAGGCCACCAGCCACCACCAAGCCTTCGACCACTGCTGCCACAACTACACCAAAGGTTGTCCCAGAAGAAGGCACCATCAGTTCCTTCCCTGAAGAAGAATTTGATCTGGCTGGAAAGAAACGATTTGTTGGTAAGTATAACTTCCTTAATAAGAGAAACATGAGTTTTTAACTTTTGCTCTTTGAAGAAGAGCATAACTAATCTCTTGGCCTGGCCAAGGCAGTGCATTTTGAGTTTTCCCAGAGTAAAATTTCCATTTGGGGTACTTTAGTGAGTCAGTCCTGTTGAGATGCATATTAACTTGCCTTTCGCAAAAGTCAGAAACGGGGGGAGGATGCAGGAGGACTTTTGGTATCCAACAGAGGACAGTTTGCAGAGGCTGCCTTGTGTAGACTAACAGTAAGAAACACAAGTCCTCAGGAGCAAGGGACGTGAGTATATTTATTACAGCTAGCTTTTCTAAGACGAGACTTACCACTAGGCCTTATCTGCTATTGTTGGCTGAATTCTTCCTGAAAGGTTAGCAGGTTACGGACTTGAGCCACTAACGCTTGCAGTATCACAGAACCAAAGCTGTTTTTCTTTAGTTATTGCCTATAATTTTCATTAGCCTCAAGGATTTGGAATTTAGAGATTCATCTTATTCTTGTTTCTCAGTCATTAAAACAATTTCAATAGGAATTTCTCTGTAACTGAACTGTGTCTCGTTCTCTTTGCGAGTCTTCTTTTCCCACGCCCTTAACGAACTTCATTAATGAGGCAGTTGGATTAATATGTTACTAACTGGAGACAAGCAACAGCTTAAACCAATATCACACTTTCTGTTTCCAAAACAAATGTTCTGCCATGAGCGGAGAGCAGCTCTTGCCAGCCGAGATGTAGTGATTGAGTGTCTAAACCACACGGACTTGAGGAACAAGAGTATTAATTTGAGGTAGCATTCCTGAGGCAAGCGCTAATGCTGGCCACGATATGCAGCTGCCTGGCTGCCTTCGCCAAATGCTGACTTCTCGCTCTGCAGTTCCGTGGCAGGAATCGAAACGCTTTCCGTGCTGTTATTAACTGTTCCGCAGAACTCCTCTGCACGCTGAAAGGCTTGCTGTTGTCTGGCTGTTTTCCTATGTCTGTCACTCTGTAAAGCACAATCGCCTACTCCCCCACACTTTCGGATAAGATCCATCGACAAGTCCTAACAGTCTAAGTTCAGACTAATTACTGGAAAATAAAGAAGCTAAAAATTGCATTCAATGCTAACAGCCAACCGGGAATGAGAACCTAGCACTGAAACATGCAATGAAATCTTTAGAAATTACTGGATGTTGGTACTTGAGAATCTGGCATGTCGGAAGCCCCAACCTCATTTCCTTGACATTTCTAACTTCTTAGAGGGTGGGGTATGAGAAAGCACTGAGGGCTAGCGGTAGAGAGTCTCCGGATCGACCCTTACTTAGTGGGCACACCCAGCGCTGGCAGGCGGTAACATGGGGACATCCGTCTGTATCCTTCCATGTTCCCAGGATCTTGTAGCCACCAAAATAAAGTGTGCAGAAAAGGCTTCAATCTGTCCACAAATGTGAGTAGCTGTTAGTACACTGAGAATCAGTGTTGTAGAAAGCTGTCCAGGCCTGGTCTTATGCACAGCTACTCCAGATGGTTGTTGGGGGGTTGTGAAACTCTAAGGAAGGCCACCCAGGGCTGAGGTTAGAGGCTGTACATCTTGACCAGTATGTAGATATTTTCTGGTTCCAAGATAGTTGAGGAATGAACTGTATTCAGAGAATGCTAGTGAAGTGTAGGGTGGGCCTGACTCACAGTTTTCTAAATGTTTGAGTACAGGAAACTATATTACACTGAATTATAGTTTGGGGATCTTTCAAAATCTCTTTGAGGACATAGTCATCGATGCTGATTGTCAGTAGGCTCTTTTGAAACCATCAGATTGAAAGATATAAACACACGGATCCATTAAGGAGACCCAGGGATGTGCTTTTTTTTTTTTAATTTCAGCATATTATGGGGGTACAGATGTTTAGGTTATGTATGTTGCCCTTGCCCCCCCGCCCCAAGTCCGAGTTTCAAGCATGTCCATCCCTCAGATGGTGCGCATTGCACTCTTTGTGTATGCATATACCCGTCCCCTCCTCCCCCGCCGCCCGACATCCAATAGATGTTATTCTTATATGTACACTTATGTGTTGATCAGTTAATACCAATTTGATGGTGAGTACATGTGGTGCTTGTTTTTCCATTCTTGGGATACTTCACTTAGTAGAATGTGTTCCAGCTCTATCCAGGAGTATACAAGAGGTGCTATGTCACCATTGTTTCTTAAAGCTGAATAGTACTCCATGGTATACATATATCACATTTTATTAATCCACTCATGTATTGATGGACACTTGGATTGTTTCCACATCTTTGCAATTGCGAATTGTGCTGCTGTAAACATTCGGGTACATGTGTCTTTCTTATAGAGTATCATTTGTTCTTTTGGGTAGCTGCCCAGTAATGAGGTTGCTGGATCGAATGGTACTTCTACTTGTATCTCTTTAAGGTATCTCCATATTGCTTTCCACAGAGGTTGCACTAGTTTGCAGTCCCACCAGCAGGGATGTGCTTTTGAGCTTGGCATTGGGGCTGGGGGCTCTGGAGCCTCTGCCTGGTGGGGAGAGACAGAATGGTGGGTCTCACTCCATGGAGCAGATGCTGTAGGCCTTCAGCAGTGCAATTGGGTATCTCTGTTCCTTTCCAGCTCCTTATGTGACGTACCTAAATAAAGACCCATCAGCCCCGTGCTCTCTGACCGATGCTCTGGATCACTTCCAAGTGGACAGCCTGGATGAAATCATCCCGAATGACATGAGGAAGAGTGACCTGCCCCCTCAGAATGCCCCCCGCAACATCACCGTGGTGGCTATGGAAGGCTGCCACTCCTTTGTCATTGTGGACTGGGACAAAGCCTCCCAGGGAGATGTGGTAACAGGTATGTCCTAGGCAGAGGGTCAGAGTTCCCATGATCTGTAGGTGGGAAATACAGACCATAAGGGATGGATGGATGAGTGGATGGATGCATGCATGAGAGGATGGCAGTGTGTTGGATGGATGAGTGCAGCTGTCTTCTTTCAACAGGATGAAATGTAGGCAACAATGGAAGCCTTGTGGGGTAGTGTACGGAGCACTGGATGGAAGTCAGAAGTCCTGAATCCTAGTCCCAGGTTGATTTGCTTGACCTTGAGCTAGTTACTTCATCTTCCTGGGCCTCGTTTCCCCATGTGCAAAATATCATCACATCTCTAACCTTCTATAATCCTGCAAATGGCCAGGGAGTCCAGGCAGCCAATTGTAAGACCAGGTCCTGCAGCGGGGGTGATGACAGAGCTCCTGCTGTGCCGCGCAGCTGCCCTGCATCAGAGTCAGCCCTGGGATCCTGCCTCTGCGTCTTTCCATGCCTGCTGGGTGCTTCCAAACCAGGCTGGGTGCTTCTCAATTTCTTGTGTGGGAATTGAATGTGATGGAAAAATTCCCAAGGATCTTAAGCCCCGCTAGGTCTTGGCCCTTGAGATGTTCATGAGTTCATGTGACTCTGGCAAGGATATATTTGAGGATAAATCTTAAAGTAAGTTTTTATAGAAGGAGAATCAATATTTTCTTTGAATAATCTTCCTTTGCAAATGATTATTCCTGGGCCCGTGAGCTGTATAAGAGGAAGGATATATGTGTGATGCGGTGTATGTGTCTTGGGCTAGGGATGGTGGCATCACAGGTTGGAGTTTGACATTAGCTGTCACTATTATGCTAGTGTAGTTCATATAATTCAACATTTCTAGTGATTTTGCTTTATTTCCCCAAAATTATCTCTTAAAATGAGAAAAAATGTCCAAGTATATTCAAAGAATAACTTCTTTTGTGGAATTTACACAGCAGCCCAAAGCCACAGTAAAGGACACAGGGAAAGAATGCCCCTGGGTATGGTGCCAGGGGAGGCCGAAAGGCCCGGGGGTGCAGGGGGCATACAGCGTTAGGGATTTTGAGTCTCTGGTGCTGGTCACGCCAGGGTGTGTGCTACATGGGCTGCTGAGACCAATTTCTGTGAAGTTCAGTATGTTCCTAATAGAACGCAAATAAATCATTGGAAGGAGGAAAGCTTGTAGTCAAAACAGCCAGAAAACCGTTTTATTTATTGAATGTGCCTTTTTGAATGGCAATTTTTAAAAGCAAGCAAGCATTCAGAAAAAATAATTGAAAATCTTATTTTAAGCTATTTAGCTTTTGATCTCTTGCATAACAGATATTACTTAACATAAATATATTGCTGTGCCCTGAGCCAAGGGGCTTCGAAGAAACACTGGCTGCAGGACCAGAGCATTGGCCACATTAAACATGCCTCGAAGGCTCTTGCAGAGAAAAAAGAGCCTTCAAGGAACTCCTAACAAATGCCTCTGAGGCACAACTCAGACACGATTTCCGTGTTATCCTGCAGAAGTCGGGCTTTGGAAACACCCGTACTCTTGCTCCCCGGGGTTCTGGCCATGCATTCCAAGCTGTCCAAAGCTTCCTAGAGACTTCAGTGTCCTCTCATCCCTCGCATACCCTACACCTAATCTAAAACGAAACCTCAGTGCCCTGCTCGTGAGTACTCATGACACTGCATAAACAGTGTGGGTGAGGTGTCTACAGGGATTTGGGCCCTCCCAACATAAAACCGCCAATGCTTGTGCAGCTGCCTGCCATGGAACATTTCAGCACATGATGCCGGCCCTGCAATATGGAGGAAGAGCAGCAGGTCCCAAAAGGCTAAGAGGCTATCTATCTTCCCCTCCCCTTTGCCTTGCGTGACCCAGTTCTCTCAAGCTCTCCATGCCCGGGCGGGCTTACCCCCTTCCACCCCAATGCTGAATGGTGGGATTTCTCAAGGCTTGGTCCTGGGTCTTCCTTTCTTCTTGCCCTGTCCGCTCTCCTCACAGAGTCTCATCCATGTACGTGGTTTTACTTCTTCTTGGAGATGAGTCATTGATTTATAAGTCAAGGCCGGGCCCTCCTCTCCTCTGAGCCGCACACAGTAAAATCAGATGCAAATAGAAAAATCACTTGACGTCATCACTGGGATGTCTCCAACGCATCTCAGAGTCAGCGCACGAAAAGTCAAACTCATGGTCCTTGCGATCCTCAAGCCTGGCTTTCGTCTGCATTTCCTGTTGCAGGGAAAGGTCTCGCTTCCCACACGTTGTGCAAGCCTGAAGCTTTGGGGTCTTCTTCAGATCTCCTTTTATCTCACCTCCATATTCGGTTCTTCAGTGTTACCTCCCCAGTTTCTCTGGACCCCATTCATTTCTCTCCATTGACGACCATGTTAATCCAGCAGTTGCCCTCTCTCTCCCGGCCACGGCGAGAGCTGTCTAACTGGACTGGCCCCCTCCACGCCCACACTCCACGCCAGTCTGTTCTCTCTCTGCACAGGAGAGGTGCACTGAAGATGCACACCCGACTGTGGACTTTGTCACCCCTTTGATGTCTTTCCCTTTCTTTTATAGTGAAAAGCAAAAGCCTAGCATGCCCTAAAGGCGTTCCCTAGTTTTTCTGTTCTGTGCTGCTTCAGCCTTAGCTCCTGCCTGTCCCTAGCCTTGCCACTCCCAAGCTCGGCCATATGCCTCCTCCTGGCTCCTCCCTTGTACCTGGGGCCCTTCCCACCTCCTACCACTGCTTCTCATCCTTCAGAGAGCAGCTCCATTTTCGGGAGTTCAGGGAAGCTCTTCATGTCCTCCATGGGGTCAGCTGTCCCTGCACACCCTCCTGAAGCACCGTGGACTGGCCCTGCAGAGCACCGGTGCGGCCATATGCTCTGTATGTGCCCCCTGCTGCTCCAGGAGTTCGTGGTCACCATTTTATCCCCATGTGTAGTGTAGTGTCTGGCAAATAGGAGTCGCATAATAAATACTTGTTGAATGAATCAATGAATGTGAACCCAGACAAGATATTTAACCGATCTCTAAGACTCAGTTTCCTCATGTGTCAGAATGGGGATAGCAGTGCCTGCACACTAGGATCGTGAGAATTAATCCAAATAAAACTTAAGCGAAAGTGCTTAGAGTAAGGTTTGGCACATACAAATGTTTTCTTCCTCTGTATACACATGAGAAACCTAGCATAAAGGACGTGCTGAGCTGTGGTATGAATTTCACTTTGCCCCCTGGGGCAGCCGTGAAGCCTGGACAGGTGTCAAGGTTTAGGGCCACCTGCTGAGGTCTGACATCAGCCGATGAGGCAGAGCAGGTTGGATGATAGAAAGAAGCGCTGCCTGACAGCTGTCATTAGAGAAGACCAAGGCAGGTGCAGGTCTACTCAACAAGGAGCGATCAAAGGACAGCCTTCACCAAATGGGCGAGGGAGTCTGGGTCTTTCAGCCACACACATGCATAGCATTCACTGCCAACACTCTGGGTTTCCTGTGCAGGACAATTGTATATTGTCTCTACCTGGAAATTCTTAAATATGTGTGTGGAGGTCACTCCTTTTGTTCTTCTGCTGCTTTTTTCTCTGTGCAGCCAAGACTAGATGTGCTCTAGTTCTGAGGAGATGGGGGAGGCCAGGGAATGAGGGGGCCAGAGAAGGAAGAGGTAGTGAGCTAGCAAGTTGTCAGGAAGAGCTTTCATTCATTGTCCCTGTCTGGATTCACTCACCAGGAGGTGCCATTGTTATGTTCCACCCTGTCTGGAGGGGCTTGCTGTGCCGGAATTTCTCCCACAGAGTCAGTCTTGGCTTTGCCTCACTCTGTGTTCTCACTGGGTTACACCTTCTGTGTGACTCGGTCCCTCGGCGCTCACTGGGTTCTTCCCTGTTTCTGTGTTCAGGTTACCTGGTTTATAGTGCTTCCTATGAAGACTTCATCAGAAACAAGTGGTCCACCCAAGCTTCATCCATGACTCATTTGCCCATTGAGAACCTGAAGCCAAACACAAGGTATGATATGTGAGTCTTTTATAAACAAAAGATGAGACCATGTGCACGGTCACAGATATCCTTTGGTTGAAAATGAAAGAGTTAATCAAAACGTTTTTATGATTTCTTTGAATTTTCTGCTTCTCACAGAATGTCAATGAATGCTTACCATATGTCATGTAATTTTCTTAGGAGAAATTACTGCATGTATTGTAATTGTTAGGTGTTTGTGTTTATGTTTTATTCCCAATTTTCCTAAACACTACCTGCCATTGGGGAAAGAAAATTGTTCTGTGCATTGAAAGAGAATTGGTCCATTTTCAGTCACCCCTGTGATGGCGTTAGGCAATGCAACTTCATACGTGACATTCATGGAGCAGCAATCGCTAAACATTTTAGTTAACTGGTACTCAAACTCTATGATGTAGAAGCTCAGACCATTCCAGAAGGATGCTTTGCACACACGGATAAAGGTTACAAACATGCCTTTCTCAGCAGGGGCAGCTGGCTGGCCAGAGCACCATGCGGGAAGCCAGAGTTTACAGCCCTCAGTGTGAAATAGGCAAAACTGGTTTCCAGGGGTACAGAGAGAGTGGTGTTCATCCCTCTTTTGTGCTCTCTGGTGTCTATGGTAGTGGCCGTCAGAAAGCTGCTCTGGTGGCTGAACGTGGTGGTCAGGCAGTGGTGCGCTGGTAAACTGGCTTTGTGGAAAACAATCCCTGGTTGGTAACGTTTTCCAATTTCTGAGGTGTAAATACTCCCACCCTGGCCAATTTCAAGCCGCCACGGGCTGGCAGAGTTCCTGTGTTTAGCGATTGCTCTCCAGCCTGTGCAAGTGGCTCCAGCATGCGCTGCTGTGCCCAGCCGCCATGTGTGCCGAGCAGAGGGCGTGAAGTGACAATGGCAGCCAGGCCTCTAGTTCCCTACACGGGCAGGGGACGGAGAAGGCTGGACCAAAATACGCTCATGAAACAGAAGTATGGGTAGAATCTGGACACTGCACATGGGTGCAGGGAGACGGCTGAACGGGATGCTCCTCGGGACACTTTAACGTGCCGGTTGGGCTCTCTTGCACTGAGCTGTCGTAAACCATGATGCATTTGAGGATTTGGCAAATAAAAAGCAAGTAGTAAAACAGGAAACTGAGAAAGCACTCTTCTTTATTTTTCCCTAATAGTAATGGAAAATTGATTAACTAGAGAAAACAAAAATAACAAAATTAGAGAAAATGCAGTTCACATCCGTTGGCTTTCTTGTGTGCAAAGTGCCAATTCGTAGCACAGCCGCAGTGTCAAAGAGTTGAGGGCCTTCGGGAGCCTGGGCCCCAGGGCTACTTGCCGTGGAGCTTGAACCCAGCCTCCCGACTCCCCCGGTGCAGTGCTCCTGTGCAACCTCTGCTGCCGGGCTGAGGTCGCGTTTTGAGTCACGTCGGGACATGATTGTGCAGGATGGTGCAGTGTTCCTGCCTGCAACGGGTATTCAGCCCGTGCTTGCTGCGTGTGTACCCGGCGCCAGGCGCCCGTCCCAGGCTGGGCAGAGGGCCGGGGCAGGGTGGGTGCAGTCCACACCGCCCCGTCCTGGAGGGGCTTATGGTCTGGTAGAGGAGACAGACTCTTTTTATAAACGCCGACTGGTCAGTGTGGCGAGGGAGGAGCACACGCGCTTGGAGAGTACGGAGCGGGGGGTTTATCTTCCTCTGAGCGTAGGGCAGAGAAGGCAGTCAGGCGGCTTCTCAGGGGAAGTAAGGTCTGAACAATCAGAAGCAGGTAATTTGGAGAAAAGGTGGGTCAAATCGCTGCAGGCAGAGAGGATGCCCCAGAGAGGGTGTGTTCTGGGAAGCACAGGAGGCCATTTGGAGTGAGGGTGAGGGTGAGGGGAGGTCGGACAGACCAGCGCCAGGGTCCTCTGGGTCCTTGGTCGCATCACAGCCGTATTCTACCTTCTGCCCACGAGGGCTGCCACTGCTCCTGCAAACATTTCCTCAAACCCATGGCACGGCTAAGTTTCCACATCAAGGACAGTGGGAATGTGATGTGAGGACACCCATTTTTTTGCGGCATCGCCGGAATGCAGAGCGACTGCGGTGGGCTCACTTCGGCGTCCGCGTCCTCGTGCTCACTACGGCCCTGGGAACGGGCATTATCTGCCGTATCCGCCAGCCTGAGCCCCACATCACTGTGGAGTCTGCGTATGTTAAATCCATACCTAAAGTACACCGATTTGTCACTATCGAAGCTTTTCTAAAGAAGGTGCCGAAAGCTCATATAGGAAGGCAAGGCCGCAAGGCACGATTGCTTTTGTTGTTTGGAGACCATTTGGAGTAGGAAACAACATATTTTAGTCCACAGAAAAAGCTTAATGTGGTTTCTGAAAATGGGGATTTTACTTTTTTCATAATTTTGTGTTGTTTTTCAGCTCAGTATATTTAAATTTCTTTGACACATTAGGTGAAGTTCAAATGGAAATATGTCTCTGGAGTTGACACATGTGAGTTTCTGGAGTACTAGAATCACTGTCTCAGTAGGGGACGCAGGTTTGGGGAATACCTGGGTGTCAGCGGTGAGACAAAATTGACACTGACACACGCATCTGGACAGGCTCCCTCGGCCTGTCGGGCGTCACTTGTACCACCTCCCCGGTTGCACAGCAGCGCTTCCCTCTGCGGGGCTCGGGACGGGGTCAGGATGGTCTCAGCCATGGCTTGAGAACTCTAGCAGAAATGTCCCCTGCAGCCCCTGGGTTTGTGTCCTTCCTTAGGTTTTGATTTCCCTTTTTAAAAGAAAGTATATGTGAAGTTTGACCAGGCTCACCGATGTATGCCAAATCCACTGCTTGAACTGCCTCGGAGTTTGCCTTAAATAACTCCACGACCACTGAATAAAAGTATGCACGACTGGGAAAACACAAACTGCTGGGTGAATTGAGATTTGGAAACTCATATGTTCTTAATTGTGCATATGTTTTTTTAAAAAATTGAAATTTAAAAAAGAATACTTGTAAATGAAATGTGAATGATGTAAGAAGACTAATTTTACCCAGTGGCTTTTCTTTGCTTTCTGTTTAATCATACCCGAAGTGAAAAAGCTCTATGGACTGCGAGGCCAGAGGTGGCCCTGGCCACCTCAACAGGCCAGAAGGCTCCGTGCTAGGGCCGCTGGTGCAGCAGGCATAACCCTTTTTTCTCTACACGTAAATAATTCACCTTTGTAAAATTTAGTGCATTTTAATTAGTGCATATAATCTGTGTGCCTGACTTAAATAAACAATTCCGTAACATTTAATTGTGACGTTCTTACTGGCCCAAAGCCAGAGAAAAGGCTCCTTATGAACTCTCTAAAATGACAGAGCCACCACTGCCAGGATTCTTTACGCCCCTTTACCTGTGAGTAGCTAAGTACTAAGAGAGCACATAAAACATCTGGAATCCCAGAGGAGGAAAACACAAAGATTAGGAATAAATATCATGGGTCGCAACTGTGGTGTTGGTCTCCAGTGTTTCTCTAACCACCACTCCTTGTCTTTTAGCTGTAACAGTGCAAAGCGAGGTGCGTGGAGACTCAGTCTACCTCTAGATGAGCTAGCTGACTCAGACAGTGTGCTTTCTAGCACAGTCTTTGTTCCAAGGCAGAGTTCAGCTCTACAGCAAAGCCTCTCTCTCCAGGCCTCTTCCTGTTCCCTTTCCTGGACTTGTTTTTCTTTCCTTGAGACACAGAAGCTCAAAACTCAGTGACTTTTAAGAAGGCCCATTCCTAGCTGCAGAGCCAACCATAGCACTTCTCATGCGCCCAAGACGTCGTTGTTGTGCTAGTTCCACTGCGGAGGCCAACCTCTGGCCCGGTTCGCCCTCTGTCTGCCAACGACGGGTTGCATCATTGCTGGATCGAACATTCTGCTTTTCTCCGTGGACCGTAGTGATATGAACCAGGTTACAATCTGAATTCTGCTTGTGGTGTTTTGCTGCTTCAACTTCTCCCTCTGGAGCTGTCGAGCTCCAGCTGGGACCTGGGTCTTAGGCTGCGACAAGAGCAGGGTCAGAGGGGAGCGTGGCATGGGGGGAGCCGCGGAGAGCCTGCGCCGAGCGGGGGTGGTCCACGTGCTCCGAGGAGCACACGCTCTCCAGCCCACTTGTCCAATATGCCCGTCTGTTCCCGTCAGGCACGCAGCTATGCCGCAGTAATTGTACTATTTAGAAATGTTATTCAAAAACGAGAAAGTTCAGAAAAACACCAAGACCCATTATTGGTGTACGCATTTGTAAAAGTTAGGACTCAAAACCTGCCAGTAGTTTGGGAAGCTGTTTCATTACACAGAAACCAAATAAATTTCTCTTTCAAAAGATGTTTTCTTCCAATTCCAGGTATTATTTTAAAGTTCAAGCCAAGAATCCTCACGGCTATGGACCCATCAGCCCTTCGGTGTCGTTTGTTACGGAGTCAGGTACGGGTGACTCACATTCTTATTTGTTTGTTTCCTAAAAATGAAATTAAAAAATCTAGAATAATGACTGCAATAGAGTAAACATTAAAGAAATAAAATCCTTACTTTTCTATTTAATAAGCTCACATTGGATATCTCTTTCCAAAATACACATTCTTTTCTTTGTGCCGGGTTAAAACTTGGATAATAAAATTAAAAGTAGTCTTCACTGGCTCTCTGAGGAACAGAAAAGTCAAATTCCAATGAAAGGAAAAAATCTAGTTTTTAACCATGTAGGAAAGATAAGTTCAACTCTATCTGTACAAAATTTAGTTGCAGAGTTAAAAAAATTTTTTTTTTATTGCAAACAGCTGAAGAGCATCTAGTCATGTGGTCTGAGAGGCAGCTGCTTCTCCACTGAGCCAGGTCTCTGAGATGCCTCCTCTACTAGGAAGCAGAGATGTCTTTACTTAATACTGAGAGTTTAATGAAAATATCCTTCACTCATAAGCAATATCACTCAGAGCATGTCCTTGCATTTTGGGGTGCTGGTGAGCAGAGCCCCCTGACCCTTCCATAAAATGTTCCTACGGCCCATGGGCTGAGGCAGAGCTGCCCCTCTGTGACAATTCTCGGGTTAAAACTTTTCTGTATAGGAAGCCAGACTGGGTTCAGACCAACCCAGCCGAGCCGGCTCTGCACCCAGATGCTTCTTGCTTCCGTTTGGTTAGATGACTTCGTATATGTAGTCTGATCCCAGAAAATTTGTCACTGGAAGATATTTTTAAGTATAATGATTTAAAATATACTGAATCAAAATATGTGAGAGAAAAAAATCTTTCATGAGAGTATGCTTTATACCAGAAATTCAGGCAAAGGACCTCAAAAGTGTTTTTACCTATTTTATTTAAGGAATTTGTTTCCTGTTAGTAATTAAGAAAGATAAAGAGAAAACCATTGTCGGTGGTTAATTGGCTAAATTAAGGAATGTGTCTGTGTTTATGGCTGCATTTCCTAAGAACACAGAGGACCTCTGGCAACTATCAGAATTATCATGATAAAGGTCTTTGGAAAAAAAAAAAAATTCAAACCTTAAAAGATATCAGTAAACCCAGGTCTGAAATCTGAGAGTAGACGGTGACATATTAATACCTGTAATTTCTGGGACTGCGGTGTAAACTTTTGGGAAGATAGCCATCTTCTTCCTTTTCCCCAAAGAAAGCTCCCAGCTCATCCTTTATGGTCTCCAAGGGGTGGGTGAGGAAAATTCAAGGCCCCACGTAGCCTCTGATAAGATTGTCTGGGTGCGGCCCGAGTAACTCACTGCCAGTGAGCTCCCCGAGATGCTCACGCACTCGGAACTTGGCCAATTGTTCGCTCTGGTCATCTTGGTTCAATCAGTTTATTCACCTCTCTCCTTCATTGTGTGCCGCCTTGCTGGAAGAGCTTAGGTGAGCAACAGGAATTATCAAGTAACGGAACTGTGGTGTTTGCCACACATAATCTAAAATGAATCCGTGAAGCGACTGTAAGTGGTCAGGTTTTTGTTGTTTGCGCCGCTGTCGTTTAGCCTTGTTCCCCTCCACCCGACCGTGGAGTATTTGGGATTGACCTCGAGAAGCTCAGAGCAGGAGAGCGAAGCAAGCGTTTTGCACTGACAGCTGCAGCATGTCCCTGTGTTTCGTGGCCGGCGGATGACGTCAAAGTGAGTGGTCCGTGCACAGGGCGGCACGGGGAGACCCGCAGTGACGCAGGTCCTCTGGGTGCCGACTGTGGTGGAGTTCCCGGAACCCATACGGCTGTTAGCATTCATGGGCTATATGCCCTAAAAGAGCAGTTCACTGCAGGATTTCTCAAAAGTAAAAAAGGAATGGTCCAGATTTACCTAGTCCATGACGTTTTATAAAAATGAACCTTTTCTTTCTAAAGCAGAAGTCCTTAAAAAGCTAGTTTCATATTCTCTTAAATGGCACTATTTGAGTTAAGGCATAGACGTGTTTTAAAAAGAGCTTTGTTGAGGTATAAATGGCATACAACAAGCTGCACATACTTAAAATGTACACCTTAGTGAATTCTGAGGTGTGTTTATATGCGTGAAGCCATCACCGCTGCCCAGATGGGGACCACGTCCGTCACCCCCACTGCTTCCTCCTGCTGTGTGCAATCCAGCCTGCCCAGCCCCCGTGGGACCCCCTCTCCCTCCTGTGTGCAGGCAGCTTCGCATCTGCTTTCTGGCACTGTAGTGTGCATTTTCTAGATTTTTCTGTGAGTGGAATCATACAGTACGAACTCCTTTGACTTCTTTCACTCAGCATTATCATTTTAAGATCCATCCATATTGTGTGTATCAGTAATTCTTTCTCTTTTATTACTGAGCAGTATTTTATTGTGTGGCTGTGCCACAGTTTGTGTATCCAGTCCAGTCACCTGTTGATAAACACTTGAGTTGTTTCTACTTTTTGGCTGTTACAGACAAAGATGCTATCAACATTTATGTACAAGTACTTGTATGGACATATGTTTTACTTTCTTTTGGATAAATGCCTAAGAGTAGAATGGATGGAGTGTAACAGGTACATGCTTACTTTTTTAAGAAACCACCAAACAGCTTTCTAAAGATAGACTTTAAAAAAAAAGAGTATTGAATTATTTTATAGCACCCAACATCAAAACCTTATTATTTTCAGGAACCCACAGCTTCTAGGTAAATAATAAGACCATATAACTAGAAGAGTATATCTCAAAAGGAAATGCTTAGGAAACAAAAACTAAGGAAAAACTTCGGCATCTATCAAATAAACTTTATTTTTTTTTCTTTATTCCAGTTTGGTTAGCTCTTGAAATTACAATACACATTTCAACAGCTGTATGATTGTGAAATATGATGCTAAGTCAATTATTTCTTTTTCATTCTACAGACAATCCTCTGCTTGTTGTCAGGCCACCTGGTAAGTTTCTCTTCTTGATAATTTTGACATCCTGGTAATGAAGTTGAATATTGAATATGAGATTGCTGTGATTATCACAAGTAGAAGTGCTGGACCATTTTTGCATTTTCATAATTTTCTGACAACTTCTGTGGTTTCCTTGCACTTTTCATCCTGATCTATGGAAGAGAGTGACCTGGGAATTTTTTAATAGGGCCCTAGTAGTCAATGCCTATGAAAATCCATTATAGTGTAGCCAATATCTATGAAATAGATACTTTGTTTACATAACCCCTTTGAATATTTTAAATTACTGAAAAGATAGCAAAATGCATTAAATGTACAACACTGTTTGCTTTGTTTTTCATACAAACTGAGAAAGCCCTGTTGCTTAAGTGCGAGATAGGTCTTATGAGTGGCAGGACGTGGAGTCTAGGCTGAGGGCCGTGAGGATAGGAGAGCAGGCCCCAGAAGACCAGCTCTGCCAGGACAGCTTATTTTCCTTAAGGCTTAAAGGGTTTTTTGCTAACTCTGGGAATCCCTTTTTGAAATGCAAATACCTTAAATACGTTCAGGTAAAGGGACCCCCCCCCATTATACTTTAGTACTAAAAAGACAGAGAAAGAGAAAGAGGGTAGGAAAACTTTGCTTAGAAAACCATGCGAGGAGGGGAAGGCCCAGTGAGTAAGTCCAGTTTCCTGGTACTTTGTGCAAAAATAAACACATGGAACGTCATGCCTTAGCGCTGTGTTCTGTGTTGTCAAGGCGGCGAGCCCATCTGGATCCCGTTTGCTTTCAAACACGACCCCGGCTACACGGACTGCCACGGCCGGCAATATGTGAAGCGGACGTGGTATCGAAAGTTTGTGGGAGTCGTTCTTTGTAACTCACTGAGATATAAGATCTACCTCAGTGACAACCTGAAAGGTAGGTCTTTGAGGCTGGGTGGTATGGAAGGCATGGAAAATTTTTATTTTATCAGGTGCTAAGGGGACACAGCAGGTGTATCAGATGCATTTGAGGCCTGCGTCTGTTGTTGTGGCTCCCTCCGCCTCAGCTTCAAACCAGTTTCACAGGCTGTACTTTGCGGAGACTAATTTTTACATTGGCACCCAAAAATCCACTATGGTTTTAAAAATCCACTATGTCTTAAGAATGAGGTCCAAAATTCTGTTAGAAATGTAAAGGCCTACTTTCTTTGCCATTAATTCAATAATAATAGGTATGAGTAGTGTAAGCTGGAAGAATGGAGGAAAAGTCCCCTGCTACAGCCACAGCTTTACAGAAAAAAAGTGTAGGTGGCGAAACATGTATCAGCAGTACCGCTGGTTCTGTGTCCAAAGCAGAATCACGTTGTCTTCAACAATGCGAGACAAAACAGAGTGACATGAGTACCATGAACTAGCAACACTTTGAAATGCCATGTCTATCCAGCTGGCTATGCGAACTTGTTTTTTATTCAAAACCTGCACAACTTTTTATTTTTTAGTATATACATTTTTAAAACTCATGCTAAGCTTGTCTATATTTTATCACTGATTAGTTTTTTTCAAGTTCTAAATTATTTTTTCTTGCTAGGAGTGATCGTTTAAAGACAGTGTCAAAAC
This sequence comes from Indri indri, assembly GCA_004363605.1. Lineage (NCBI taxonomy): Eukaryota > Metazoa > Chordata > Mammalia > Primates > Indriidae > Indri > Indri indri. The sequence goes on along the minus strand of RJWJ010007891.1, from coordinate 8,790 downwards.
AACGTGTTCCCTCCCATCCCCCACCCTGGCGGTTTCTGTGTAGGTGCCTTTCCCAACAGCCACGATCTGGTTATCTCTCTCTGCCTTTTCCTTTCTCTTCCACCGCCACTCAGTTCCTCACCTGCTGCAGAATTCCTAGGAGAAGCTGCACAGCCACGTCGAGTAGCCCAGGGTTGGGAGACGCCACTTCGCCCTACTGTGCAGCTGTGGTTCAGCACCACGGACAGCACCTTGCACCACAGACACACCCTCCTAGCTATACGTGAAAATAGGTTTCTCTCTTTTTATAGACCTTCCTGCCTTCATAACTATTTTCTAATATATTCTCTGACCCCTGTAGTTTTCTCTGTTCTTTTCTTAAAACTAAGGAGTAGAAAGATCTCCCATTTATAGGCTGAAACTGCATATAATATTAATACTGTAGTTTCCACTTAGCGAACATTCATTAAGTATTTAGCATACATGATCTTGCTAAAGTCTTACAACATTTATGAAATTGGTGACATTGTCGCCATTTTTCAGACATGGAAAGTATGGCATGCACAGTTTCCGTATCCGATTCAGATGATCTCCAAAGCTTATGCAAACTCCTAAGCCAGCTGTGGCATTCTTTGACTGTGACTGACTCATTGTATCCCCTTATGCAGATACATTCTACAGCATCGGAGACAGCTGGGGAAGGGGTGAAGACCACTGCCAGTTTGTGGATTCGCACCTTGATGGAAGAACAGGGCCTCAGTCCTATGTAGAAGCCCTCCCTACCATTCAAGGTAATACAAACAAGTGCCTCGTGTACTACAGTGGGGGGTGCAAGAGGAGGGATAACATGAGGAGGAAATTCACTGTAGCTCAGCCTTTGTTTTATCATTGGAAGATGGATGTTGGGAACACTTTGGATCATAAAAATAAAGAATCAACAAAATACTGCATGTGCTGGGCGTGGGGTGAGCTTTGAGGAAGCAGGGATACAAATGACTATATAAGGCACTGTGTCTGCTCTCAGGAACATGCTCCACAGCTGGGAGGAGGAAAGATATGTGTGAAAAGGTAGCCCAGAGTGAACACATGCAAGTATAGATAAGGACAGGAGTTTTGCCATATGATTGTACCATTGTCAGGTAATTGTGCACGTAATAGTCACTCTATGAATTCAAAGGAGGTAAATCTCTTGAGGCTGTTAAGGAAGGTTCCCAGAAGAGGCAGAGTCTGGGCCGAGTCTTACAGACTGGCTGAGCATGCAGAGGTTGGAGCGCCTTCCACGTGGGGGACGGCATGAGCAAAGGTGGGGAAGGCACAGATGGACACACGCAAACCCACAGTGGTAGTTTCAGAAGCCAGCATGTGAACTATTTGATCGTGGCACGTTTTGGTGAGGACAAGTTTGCTAATCTCAGAGGTTACCAACTTGTAGTGCATTGTAACTTGTGCAACTCTCCAAAAAATAAACACAGTGGCTGAATAAATTCCAGCACTTTTTTTTTTATTATGCACTCAGCTCTTAGTGATCATGCATTTTCAGGACATGAGATGTTCTGATCTAACACATTTTTTAGCTTGGGAAAAAAACACTCTAGGCTGGTACATGAATTACCCATTTTCAAAGAATTAAAAAATAGTAAAATATACAAAACAGTAAAGTAAGTGTTTTAGTCCTGGTTCTGTCATCCAGAGAAAAAGAACCAATAGGATCGACCCATCTATCTATTGAGAGATTTATTTTAAAGAATCAGCTCATGTAATTTTGGAGACTGGCAGGTACAAAATCCGCAGCGTAGGCCGTCAGGCTGGAGAAGAGCTGATGCTCCTGTTCAAGTCCAAAGGCGTCTGGAGGCAGAATTCCCTCCTCTTCAGGGGAAGTCAATCCTTTGCTATTCAGCCTTCAACAGGGTGGGTGAGGCCAGCCCGTGTGTGCTCATCTGCTTGACTCAGTCTGGTGATTTAAATGTTAATGTCATCTAAGAAACACTTCACAGAAGCATCTAGAGTAATGTCGGATCAAATGTCTAGCCTTGACCAGTTGACACATAAAATTAGCCATCACAGCAAGTAATTTTTTCAGGATCTTGCAGTCCCCCAGGGTTGCAGTTACCTGCGTTATCTGTATCCCCTGTGTTTCTGTGACTGTGGTCACAGTACCAGCTCTGCACAGAGGTGCGGGGTGTTCAGTACACTCGCTGTAGAGTGGCAGGCAGCCATTTATTTGGCAAAAGTAAACAGAGCCAAGGAGTGAGAGCAGTGGTTGGATTTCCAGAAACATTTTGAGGAGGTTGGAGCAGCCCTTCTACATAAAGGAAGAAATGGTCAGAAATATTACAAGATTCTTTCCTTTGAGATAGTGCCTAGAAAGAGCTAAAAGTCCACCACAGATTCCAGGGATTAAGGATGGAGGACTGAGGTCTGGGCAGGTGGGAGGCCCAAGGCTCTGTGAGAACCAGGTGGGATCTTGTTCAATGTTGTGCCCAACGCAGGGCCTGCTCCGTGCGAGTGCTCACTAGTGATTGGCTAAAATTGTCTTCTTTTGTGGAGAGAGAGAGAGACAGGGTGCTAATGATCACTCCTTCATGCCTGTGCTACACACATGTGGGGACTGGATTATCCCACAGATCTTCTTGGGATAAAACTCACAGGCTTAGTGACCCCACATAAAAATGGTTCGGTTTATTTGGAAGTCACACTTCGTCATAAGAGCAACTCAGCAGAGGTCTCCTGTCTGAAACGTGCTTGCAAGGATGAGTTTTCCCTGTTGGCTCGTGTGCCTCTGATACCTTTTCTTCTCCTCCCTTTCCCGTGACCCGTCCAGGTTACTACCGCCAGTATCGCCAGGAGCCCGTCAGCTTTGGCCACATTGGCTTTGGAACCCCCTACTACTATGTGGGCTGGTACGAGTGTGGGGTCTCCATTCCAGGAAAGTGGTAACCACAGGACTGTCGCTCCGCAAGCTGGCCCGCCCAGTCCCCTCGGCTAACTTGCACTAGGGGCTGTGAGCAGAAGACAGATGGCGTCCCCAGCCCCACTGTTGCTGCCCGGCTGTCAGGAAGGCCACAGAGTGGACACTGGACATTCTGGTCATCTTCAGTCTGGAACTCAGTCCCATTTCTTGGCCTAGAATACAAACAGGATTCAGTTTTGTTGTTAACTTCGCTTCTCCACATTTTTTGTTTATAGTAAGCACATCCTAGAGACATCGGAAACCAGCAGCTGATTCAGTGTGATTTCCAGACCTTTTAGGCACAAAATTCGGACACTTTCGTATTTCCAGGAACAGCATAAGCACACTGTGCTTGCTTTATGGAATGCTACACGCTTTCTGTTTTCCTCATTTTGGACTCCTCCAAAACTAGGTGAATTTAAGCTTCAGGTCTCTTTGTATGCAGTAGAACTGAATAACCAAGAACATCGCCAAAGAAAATATATCCTACTTGAGATTTATTCTATGGACCTACCCACTGCTAGACTAAATGTATCAAATCTTATTTGTAAATTCTCAATTTTGATATATATATGTATATATGCATATACATATCCACACTTGTCTGCAAGAATATTGATTAAAATTGCTAAATTTGTACTTGTTCACTAGATAAATGTGTGCGGGACTTCTTGGATAAAGGTACTGTTTATCAGCATCTTTTAGAAGGGTCCGGGGCCACGCACCCTGCATACAGCCGCAGCGGGGAGGTGCGCATCTCCCCGTGGACGCCGCTGGGCGCTGATGCGGGGGAGGCTGAGTTCCTGTCGTGTCGGTACCGGGTCCGGCCCACCGCGCACGGCTGCTCTCGGAGCGCTCCCACCTAAGGGACAATCCTTCCAAACCCATGTGGAAAATGTATTGCCACTGTGGGGGCATATCCAGTATATTTCAAGATGAATTAATCTTTTAGATCACAAATAATTTAAAAGTCCTGTCTTTAAAAATTCTTTTTTTCTTTCCTTCAATATCTACTCCTTGCAAGAGAAGCATCCTGTGTCTCTTGACTGCAGCACAAGAGGGTTTATTTAAAGACACTTTATCCTGTTTTCAGAGCATGGTGCCCTTTCCACGTGCGGGGCGCATCCATATCCCTCCGCCGCGCTGTGCGGTGAAGGGCTCGTCTCCTTCCCTAAAGCTGTGAGAAACGGGTGGAGATGGGAAGGAGGCGGCCACTTCTCTGGGGCCTCGGGCCACACCCCTGTGTAAACCATTTCACTGCAGGGTGCAGCCGAGGCTGGCGGAGGGCATTATTTTGAGCACTACGTTGAGGTGAAACCTGATGTGTCTGGTGGGTTTAGGAGACAAGTGGCTTTGCAGGGCCTTCGTGATGGGTCTGTGGTGTCTATTTTCTTCAACTCTCCCAATCTCCTTTCTACAGTAAACAACAGGAAAGAAAGTGTAGGCATTATGACAGCCTGGGAAAGCACTGGCATTCCTTAGGGAATTAGATCATGTGTTACCCACATTTTAGTTTGCAAAATAGGGTAGGAGTCTTCAAGTCGCTTTGGGGGCTCTTATCCATGAGAGGAGGATTTGAGGAGGAGACACCCTGTGTTTCTCACTGACCAACATTCAAAAATGCTTCCCAATGCCAAGCCAAGTATAAGATCTTAAACTATAACTGAATTTCCTAATAGCACGTACCTTTCTTCCTTTATCTCCCCTCCCCCCAAATTTCTTTCTGGTTGTCAGTGCCCACCAGCCTGCTGCTGGGGAGTAGAGAAAGATGCTGGAATGAGCCTCTACGGGGAGGGCAACGGCAGATGGCTCCTTTCCTGCAGGTGTTTCCTGGGGCGGACATAATTCATTAGTGTGCGTGGGAGAAGAACCATTCGCTGTGTCCTACAAGCCTGTCTTGGTCACGGGGCCCCTTTGGAAGAGACAGAATTAGGGCTCCGCTTAGCGCCGCAGGCGACCTCGCCTTTGCAAGTCACACTTTTCATACATGCAAGAGCTTGGTCCCGCCCCTCAGATTAGTTTGTGTTCACTGCACAGAAATAGGAAGAATTCACTGCCATTCTCTCGTGCCATGATTTTTGAGCCCTGCCTGAAATTTCGAGGCTATGTTCGATGACAGAAATTTGAACTTTTATCAAAAATAAATGTTTGCAATTTTAGATGGAAATTACCACAATCCCCAAATGACAAGAGCTGCCAAACAAAAACAAGGCATCTAAGCCTAGGAAGTATTATCATCAACATTTGGCCCAATTTAGGTTACGTAATAGTTCAGATGAATCTACAGTGTGCGCATCAATCTTCTAGAACTGTGTAAATTCTGGAAGCCACATTTTAGGAAGGCTATTGTCAGGGAGATTCCAAGAAGGAGGCATTCAAAATAATGAAGAGTCCAAAAACCGTTTCATTTCAATTTAGGATAAACTTGATGGGAATGTTTACCTGAAAAGTGAAAACTTAGTCTATTTAAAAAGGCTATGATCAATAAGAGAGTTTGCCAACTCTTGAGGTCAGAAGTAGTTACAAGTGGGAAAACAAAAAGAAAATTCGGCTCAATATGACAAATAATTTTAGAAGAATCCAACTATCGAGTGAGTGTCACTGGAAAATGGTGACATACCTATCCCTGAAAACCTTTAAATATAACTGGAAATGTCTGAATTTACAGCTTAAGGCCCCTAGCCTGTTGTTATGGCCTATGAACTCAGCATGGTTTCTGCCTAATTAAAGAGTTGTAAACAAAGCAAACAAAAATCCAATAGTATTAGATAGGGACTGTGTGTGGTTCACAAGTCCTAAAATATTCACTGTCTGGTCTTTTAAGAAAAAATGTTTGTGTACCCATAGATTAGAGTTTTCTTGAGGTTTAAAGCAGCTTTAAACAAAGTCCTAATTTAAAAACTAGCACAAACTACTTAATAGATGTTTATTCCCTTTTCTCTTACTGAAATTATGGTTATTTTCTGACCATTATTCCCCAGGGCCTAAAACCTGAGCTCTGCACTTAGTGGTTGGTCCCCGGGCTGCCAAGTTTCCTGTCCCGCCAGCCCTTGCTTGTGGTGTGGGCTCGGAAAGTGCAATGCTCTTTAGGGGGCTTCCTGCATATTTAATATCACAATTTGGTAAGAACATATTTTCCAGCTTTTACTTGATGAGCTTTGACTTATTTTTCCTCCTTTGATCTATACGAGCTACATGTCTTGGTTGGTTCAGAAGGGTGAGGAATTTGGGAATGTGAGAAGGAGTGAGGCTAGAATGGGTTTGCCTCCCTCGGCATGGAAAACAGTTCGTAGCCGTTCTGCATAATTACAAAGCAATTCCACCAACAGAATCGGCCCATGCTGCTGTAACATCTCACATGTTGTGGGTGCCTTAAAATCGTCTCCGTATGATGTAACTACTTTGCAACTGGAGTGAAGAAGTGAGATTAAAAAGGTAAATAGCTTCCCCACCATCCCCACATCCCGAGCCTCAGACTAGGCTGAGCTCAGTACAGCACATGAAAACAGAGCGCACCTGCGTGCGTGGTGAGCAAGGGAAGGTTTCCGCGCCAGGCCAGAGCCGCCGTCTCGGGACGGGAGCTGTCAGGACGGGGAGGTGCTGTCAGCTCTCAGGGGCTGCTCTCGCCTCCCTTCTCATGAACTTTCCTTTCTCGTTCTTTGTGTGCTTTGCTCTGCTCTCCTCCCTGAGACTGGCTTTCTCTGGACGCACATGGCCCAAATGGCCACCAGTCCCTAGTCTACCATCAGGGCTGCGTCGGATGACTGTGTAGTGTTCGGCTACCGCCATGCGCAGCTACCCTGCCTGTGGGACCTTGTGGCTTGGCTTCTCTCAACCAACCGTCCAAGCTTTCAGGTTCCAGACCCAAAGACCTGGGACGAGGCTCTGGTGGAGCATGTGGGGCAGGTGTCTCCACCCTGGTGCAGGTGGCTGCTCCTTGTGGGGGTGTCACCTGGTCTAAGCTGCCTGCCTGGGCCCGCCTGGGGCACAGGGGCTATCCATGTGTGGAAGGGATGACTGACAACCCCAGGACAAGTGCACAGACAAAAGAGAAATAAAATGACAGGAAAATGAGTCATCTAATTAGGTGACTGATAATTTTAAAATGACTTCACTTAGGATATATTGAAATCTTACCTTATATTTGTGTGACTCAAGTGACGCAAATCGAATGTGTGATTTTTCCTAGAACCAAGAGTATCTACCTCAAGATGAGCTGAGCTCTCCCCTCCAATGACAGAAAACTGCTGGCAACTTTTAGAAAACAGATATTGTTTTCAGGTGTTTCTGAAAACAAGTTTTATTTAAATAAGGGTTTAAATACATTACACAGAACATTAAAACTGAAGGGAAAAAAATCCCCAAACCAGTTTATTACTGCACATGGCCTTGGGCAGCTGTTGCTGGTTAAGTCGCAAGCACTACCGCTAGCTACACACTGATGCATCAGTCTGAGGCTTGTTCCTTTGTCAACAGCTTAACTCGTAGAAGGTTGGCCTCAGGTTCTGATGTTTGGACATCACTTGGCTAGGATATGTCTGGTCAAAAAGACCTTGGCAGAAAGCCAGATGTCCCAGCACCCCACCGGAGGGAAGGGAGCCTCTGTGACCTCGGCCCACCTGGAGATACCAGGGGGTCTTTCTTTTACTATCAGAGCCCCCCGCTAGTGGCACAGCTGCCATTGCTGACTCATCCCATGCTCTCAGGTTCACCAGGGCTGTCCAGGTGGCAACACTCTCCTAGAGCAGTAGCTCTGCAGAAGGAGAGGTGAAGAGCTTCTGCCTGACATAGCGTCTGTGATCTCAGGGCTCTGGGCTTGGTTGAAGCACCATGTTACGGCTTCTGTTTCAGGTTTGGCACTGCCAGGTGCCACCTGCTTGTCCTCTGTGTAAATGTGGGACTTCAAGACCAGCCAGCATGGCTCTTTGCAGTTTCCTGCATGAAGGAGTCACACTAGTCCAAGGTAGAAGCAGACCCCAAACGGTTACATTGTACCAGGTGTGAGGTTTTTAAACTTGTGACAAGGGACAGAGGGGAAATTCCACTTACTGCAAGGAAATCCTCACACTTCAGTGAGCCACCAGCACTTAAACCTGTGAGCCTTCAGGCAATCGCCTTTAGCCAGACCAGTCTCTGCAAGGAACCGGCGTGTGTTCTTGTGCTGGTCACCCTGTCACCGAATTGCTTGTCCATGTTCTGGAAGCTCGAGTACAGAACCACTGCAGGCAGATTTCTTCTTACACCCCTTCACTAGTTTCTTTTTATCGTAGTCACCAGGGATCCCTTGGACAGTAGTGAGGGTCTTCCCGCCGATTCTCCTACATGGCTATAATCCTCATGCCAGGACGGAGCCCTGTGCTGACCGCTTCCCTCTCACTCCGCGCCCGGCGTACTTGTCAGCCGCCCACTCGCACTGGCCAGGCCAGGGCTCCTCAAGCGCCTGAAGGTCACGGTTCCATGTGCTACCCCTGTCCAGGTAGCTGTAGGGACACTCCAGTGGGGCCTTTAGGTCATCTCAGGGGTGGGAGGAGAAAGAGAGAGGAGAAAAGAGCAGAGAGAGATACCCTGATCTAGAAACCTCCACCGAGATTTCAGCAGTGGTCCCGAGAGAGTCCCAGAGAGCAAGACAGGCCCGGGAAGAGCCCACTGGTCTGCGAGGGCCCCTCCTTCTGCTTGGTCCTGGGGTGTTTGCTCTTATTCAGAAACCTTGGTTTCTGCTCCGAAATTCTTCTCTACCTTTGCTTGCCACAGCCTCAGTCAGATTTCCGCAAAGACGATACACCCACCTAAACGGACGTGGATGTCGTACATATTTCATTAATTAGCAAACAAGCATTATTTACTAACTTTGTACAAGGCAT
>RJWJ010007890.1:0-55538 GCA_004363605.1 Indri indri | reverse complement strand
AGAAAATGGGAAGTTACTAATTAACGGGCATGAAGTTTGAGTTGTGCAAAATAAGTTCTAGAGACCTGCTATACACCGTCGTATCTATAGTCAACAATACTGTGATGTACACTTAAACATTGGTTAAGAGGGTAGATCTCATGTTAAGCATTCTTACTGCAATAAAACAAAAATTTTTTAAAACACAATTGCTGCATAGAAGAGCACTCTAACGAGACTAAATAGAACTTTAAAAAGAATACTGCTGCTTCCCCATCATCCAAACTCACGCCCTCCGCATTAGACCAGTTTGACCTGAGCAGGTGGTTGGGCAATCTAAAAATCACTTCAGGGACGAAATACTTCCTGCCTGCCCCTAAGTGTAATCCACCAGAGCCCAAGAGATTCTGGATGTGAGAAGAAAAACTTTGACATAAGATTTCTGAAAGGATTGGGATGAGAGGGGAGCAAATTAAAGTTTAATAGAATGGAACCTCGGGAAATGGACGAATGTAAATTAGGATAGCGAGACAGAAATGATTCTTCTTTTTAAAAGGCTCCTCATTAACTTATTTGATAGCATTCTGAGAATTTGTTGGAGGAAGGCAGGGCGATGTAGACTCAAGAGTGCAAGAATGACTCTTCTCTGCTCCTGGGCAAGAAAACAGATTTGCAGTGTAGCCAGAAGTATTATTACTGATGAGCATTAAGAACCTCCTGGATTGTAGGGAAGGGGGGAAGAGCATCAGACCGTGACATTTCTTTGTCTGCAGGTATTATAGTAGAGGAGCTCACTTTGAGCAATCAGGATTAATTCCGTCTTCATTTGGCATCCTCTCCCTGTGCCGAAGTCCCCCACGGATGGATGGTAGATCAGTCCCCTTGGCCACATTGGGCCTCTTTGAAGTAGCTGTGACCACATGGATGTATGAAGACAAGCGTCAGGAATGGCTTCTTCTTCAGGGCTAGGGAGCTCCATCCAGCCAAGACAGCCCTTCTCTCAGAAAACCCCTTTTACGGGAGCCATATGGTGAGTGCTGCTGCCAACACATGTACTTCCAGAAAAAGAGAAGGAGGAAGAACTACCTGAGGGGGAGTCTCCTCTGCTGTGTGAGGTGGGGGGGTCCTCAGGGGGAGCGACTCATGTTTAGTTTATATTTAAGCAAGTGACACACAGACATGGAGAGGATGAAAATGCAAGACAGGTTTGAAGCTGCAACCTTTCCCCGGGGGAGCTGCTGGGACAGCCACTTTCCATGGGGCAGCTTGGTCTCCATATGTCCTGTGCTACAGGAAGGGAGCTCCCCGACCCCTGTAAAGCCAGACAAACCTGCCACTTGAATCCCCATCTCCCAGTGACTTGGGCACAGAGTGGCAGTATATGGCAGCAGAATTAATGTGGCTCTAAAGTAATTTGAAAATGCCAAGAGTAGCGAATTATCACATGAAAATGCAAATTGTTCCTTATCTGGACTGTTCCACAGATGCTATGATTCATCATTGAGTGTTCAGCTGTGTTTCCAAGTAAGATCTCAGTGAGAGGGCAGAAAGGCAGGGCTGAGGCTCGCTCTGCCTGGAGAGATTTATAGTTCCTTTTATCCAGATGTAAAGCACACGGGGTTGGGAGGGGATATTAAACCTATAAAATCTCAATCCATCATGTAGTCCTTAGTCGAGGAGGGCCAAAGGACACACAAGCATACACCTACACCCTCTGAAGTTTCTTCTCTTCAGACATGTATATACCTTTTTGCAATTCACCCTTTACCTTCTTACCTGAGTCAAGGCAAACTCCCATCCATCCATCCCGAGGTTCTTTCTTATATTTACTCATTTTTAGTGGCTGTATTGACAAACCCTTTAAGGCTTTACTGCTGTCCACATGCACAGTTTCTGATTAAGAAAAGGGACCCGTGTGGGCTTTGTCACCTTCTCTTTTGCTGGTATTTGTAGAGGGTGCTTAAAGAGGAGACACCAAACTTGAGGATTGGACCGGAGCCCAGTGTGTGCACGGAAAGCGATTGTCTGAGAGCTGGAACTCAAGGGATGCAATTCCCTAGATGGGACAGGAAGCGATGATGAGGTAGTGCTCTCTACCTGCCGCTCCGGCTGTAAGTGCTTTATGAATATTAATTCGTTTACCAAGACTAGGGGATGAGTGTCACCCTGAATGAAAGTCACTGACAGGTCACACTCTGCTTTTGGAAACCGTCATGGAGAAAAATACCTTAAGCTCAGGGTGCCCCCCGACAGGGCCAAGTCTAGGGTCCTCTGTCAAGCCCCTGCATATTCCAGTGTTGGTGGAAGCAGGATCCAGGAGACTGCCGCAGAACAGGTGGCTTCGCTGAACTGCCCATGTTCTCAGATCCCCTGTGATTCATGGTGTGTCTCTTCCTTGTGATCTGAGAAGCCTGACCAGCAAGTGACCATGCAAAAGGCCATGCAGGGATGACTTCCTGAGCACCAGTGCTGCCGGAGCAGGGTCCTGCGGGGGAGGGGTGATAACACTGCGGGGGATCCCGGGGCACTGCCAAGTTGTGTGGGTTTGCTAGGGCTGCCGTACCAAATGGACTAGAGCAACAGAAATACATCGTCTCACCGTTCTGGAGGCCAGAAGCCTGAGATCGAAGTGTCAGCAGAGCCTCTGAAGGCTCCAGGGAACGACGTGTTCCAGGCCTCTCTCCTAGCTTCGGGTAGGTCCCTGGCTTGTGGCTGCGTCACTCCAATCTTCATGTGGTGCGCTCATCCGACTCCAGTGCAACTTCATCTTAGCTAACCACCTATGCGATGCCCCTGTTTCCAAACAAGGTCACGTTCTGAGGTACTGAGGATTAGGACTTCAACATATCAGTGAAAACTGTGCAATCCGTAATGCGTGCTAAGGGGTTTGGACTTTACACGAGACTGTGACGGGACTGCAGCCTCCAGCTAGGGGTCCCTGCGTGTAAATTTGGCCTTTAAAAAGCCCTCTGCCGCAGACGTCCCCAAACAGTAATGAGGGCCTACATCGGAGGCCTCCTAGCCCTGCTACCTGCGAACGTCTCAGCAGGGAAAATGCCATAACTGGCCTTCCCAGGGCTCCGATGCCCCTGGCAGAGTTGCCTCCCACATCCCAGTCGTACTTTCCAGCCCTAGGTCCCTTTGATACACAGTTTCAAGCAAGATGCCGAATTGCTCTTTTCCTCACTCTGGCTGTCCACAGATGAAGGTGCTCTGGAGGGTTTTGAGGTTTTGATCTTCCTTTCACACAGAGATACACAAACCTCCTAGACCTCCACATGTTCCACTTGGTCCCCCGCCCCTAAGGACTGCCAGGACGATCTCAGTCGTTTTCCACAACACAAGAATTTGAGAGCCAGGAGTGACCATCTGTAGGTCACCTAAGACTTCCCTCAACTCTCAGCAACTAACCCCAGCAGAGCTGGCACCTAATTTTTTAATCAGCTTCAATAAAGTATAATTTACTTACAATAAAATTCACCAAATTCTAGCCTGTAATTCAGTATGTTTTGACAAATATCCCCAGACATGTAAGCACCACTACAATCATGACACAGAATACTTGTCACCTCAAAAACTTTCCTTGTTCTTCTTTGCAAATAATCCCTTTCCCTTCCTCCCTGGCAATCATTGATCTGCTTTCTGTCCCCGCAGTTTTGCCTTTTAAGAAAATCATAGAAATGAAATTATTAAATATGTTGTCTTTTGCACCTGGCTTCCTTCACTTGGCCCAATGTTTTTGAAATGCTTCATGCTGTTGCTTATCCTTTTCATTGCTGAATAGGATTCCATTCTATGCATTTGCCACGATTTGTTTATCCATTTTCTTATTATTAGATATCTGGGTTGTTTCCAGTTTCAGGCCAATAAGAGTAAAGTCACTATGAACATTTGAGTAGGAGCCTTTGTGTGGACCTATGTTTTCATTTCTCTTGGGTAAATTTCCTTGAATAGGATTTCTGGGTGGAATAATAAAAGTATTTTGAACTTTTTAAGAAACTGCTAAACTGCATTCCGAAGTGGCTGTGCCATTTTGTATTCTCAGCAGCAAGGTATGAGAGTTCACATCGCTGCACATCTTCATCAAAACTTAAAATTATTAGTCCTTCAAATGTTAGTGATGGTGGTAGCTCATTGCAGTATTAATTTGAATTTCCCTAATTACTAATAATGTTGATCATCTCTTCCTGTGCTCATTTGCTATTTATATACCTTCTTTGGTGAAGTGATTTTTTAAATCTTTTGCCCATTTTTTATCAGGGTGTTTATCTTCTTATTGTTAAGTTTTAAGGATGCTGATCCATGAACACGATACATATCTGCATTTATTGAAGTCCTTAATTTCTTTCAGCTATGTTTTATAGCTTTCAGTGGGAAGGTTTTGCACATATTTCTTGATCTTGAAAAGAATATGTAATCTGTTCTTGTTGGGTATAATGTTTTATAAATATTAATGAGGTTTATTTGCTAATAGTGTTTATGACTTCTAGATCCCTACAGATTTTTTTGGTATGATTATTCTATAATTTCTTGAAAGAGGACTGTTGAGGTCTCCAACTGTAATTGTGGGTTTTTCTATTTATCCTTTCAGTTTTCTCAGTTTTGCTTCATGTATTTTGAAGTCGTGTGTTTAGGTGCATATGCATTCAGGATTTTTATGTCCTCTTGGTGAATTGACCCCTCTTATCATTATATAATGTACTTCTTTGTCTCTGGTAATTTTCCTTGCCCTGAAGTCTGACTTGGCTCATACTAACAAAGCCATTCCAGCTTTCTTTGTCCTGCTGTTAGCATAGCATGTCTTTTCCCATCCTTTTACTTTTAACCCATATTTGTCCTATTTAAAGTGGGTTTCTTGTAGGTAGCATGTAGTTTGGTTTTGCTTTTTTCTATCCAACTTGACAATCCTTTCATTTGGAAAGTTTAGACTATTTACATTTAATACAATCATTTATATGACTGAGTTTAAATCTGCCATCATATTTGTTTTCTATTTATGCCATCTGTTTTCTCTTTTTCTTGTTTTTCTATCTTTTTTAACTGCATTTTTAGGATGCCATTTTATCTCCAATATTAGGGGCACTTCCTTGTTTTGTTTGTTGTGTGGCTGCCCTGGGGTTTGCTAACTTACCCCAGTCTGCCCTCCAATGATATTAGACCTCCTCACATACACTGCAGGGACCTCACAGTAGTAAACTTCCATTTCTTCCTACCATCTCTTCTGCTGTAGTCACACATTCATCTCAACCAATGCTATAAACCATAAATTACATTGTTATTATTTTTCCTTAAAATGGTTATTATGTAATGCAGTTAAAAATGAGAAATAATTCTTGTTATAGCCATCCTTATGTTTAACACTTGCAGAATTCTTCATTCTTCTGCATAGATCTAAATTTTCATCCATCCTCATATTTCTTCTGCCTAAAGAACTTCATTTTCTCCCCCAGTTCTGGTCTGCCGTGATACATGCTCTTACCTTTTGTTTGTCTGAAAAAGTCTTCATTTCACCTTCATTTTAAAAAATATATCTTACCACTGATGAGAAATATTGTGTTTCTCTACTATCTAATATATCTAAGCAAAATAAATAAATAAAAGATATATTTGCTAGGTATAGAATTCTACATTGAGAGTTTATTTTTTCTGTCATAACTTAAAAGTATTGCTGTATTATCTCATGGTTTTCTTAGTTTATGACAAGAAGTTTGCTATCATTTTTATCTTTTCCCTTTTGCACAGGTCTTTTTTTCCTCTGGCTGCTTTTACAATTTCCTGATTATCTCTGGCTTTTTGCAATCTGATTATGTGTCTTGGTGTAATTTCCCTTATGTTTCTTCTACTTTGGTTTTGTTGATATTGTTGGATCTGTGGGTTCACATTTTTCATCAAATGTAGAAACATTTTGGCCACTATTTCTTAAAATATTTTTTCTATACAACTTTTTCTCCTCTCCTCTGTAACTTCAATTACATGCAATGGGCCACTTAATATCATACCACTGGTCACTGCTGCTCTGGGTTTTGTTTGTTTATTTAGTCTTTTTCTCCTGGGCCTAATTTTGAATCACTTTCATGCTATTTCTTCAAGTTCATTGATATTTACTTCTATAGTATCTTTTCTACTGTCAATTCCATCAGTATATTTTTCATTTCAGATATTGTATTTTCATCTCTAAAAGTTTCATTTGACCTTTCATTACATATCTGTTATTTCTCTCCGTCTTAGGTTCTTCTGTTCCTGTACTTTCTTGGATATGCAGATCATTTTCATAACAACTGTTTTAACATCCTTGTCACTAATTCCATCATCTCAGAGTCTATTTCTATTGATTGACTTTCCACTCATTTGTTGATCTTATCTCCTTGCTTCTTTTAATGTCTTATAACACGTAAGTGATTATACGGCATGCTGCTCTCATACACAGGTAAGTCACTGGAGTCAGGTGAGTATTTTTGAGTCTTGCTTTTGAATTTTGTTAGGGTAGGTCCAGAACAACCCTAAGTCTAGGGATATTTTGGCTCTACTACCAAGAAATACTCTCCTGAGATTCTACCCAAAGTCTTACGAGGAGATCTTTCCTCTCTAGCTGGTGGGAATATAAGTTATTCCCACCCCTCTGCGAGCTCTAGCAATTGCTCTGTCTACTGCCTCAGTGGGTTTCCCCTGGCCTTGGTGAGTTTCCTTTCTTGCATGTGGTGATCAGTCATCAGCCAAAGCTTCAAGGAGACCTCTCTGCAGATCACCAAAGATGGCTCTCTGTGCGATTCCATTCCATCCTCTGTGCTTCACCGCCCTGCAAATTCTACTTCCCTTGGCCTCCCCAAAGTCCAATATCTGTCTTCTCAAGTGAACAAGATCACCAGCTATGTTTTCTTCACCACCCCTTCACCCCACACTAGAAACTGCCTCCGGGAGTAAGCTGGTGCAATCCTGGAGTTCACCTCTTCTGTCTCCCTTCTCTCAGGGATCACACTCCTGTGCTACCTGCTGTCCAATGTCTATAAACCATTGTCTCATACATTTTGTTTTGATTTGTTAGTTGTTTAATGTGAAAGTGTAAATCTGGTCCCATTTACTCTATCGTGGCCTGTCAGTAGAAGTCAGTACCTATAAATAATTTATAGGATATATTTGAAGGCTAGATTCCCACATTTCCTGCACTGAGCTATCCTATTACCCCACTTACCCTCACTCTTATCCCTCACTTCCTGTATATTTCCTCTAGATTCTCTTCTAACTGCCATATGTCAGACCTACTGGAAGGCACTCAGCACAGGTACCACGACAAGGATATTGCTGGGGACTTACCAAACTCAAGCATATCGTCCCCGGGCTGCCGAAGAACAAGAACTCAGCTGCCTTGATGCAATGACCCCTTGATCTCTTATCACAGAGAAATGTGTGTTTGCTCAAATGAACTGACCCTAATCAGTGGAGATGCCGAACACAGCCCCATCCTGGAAGAAGCCTGAATTCTCCCTTCTGCTGCTCATTTGGGCATGTTACTGAGTTCAGTTTCCTCATCTGAATATTGAAGGGGTTGAGCTAGATGACCTAGAAGTCTCCTTCAAATGTTAACAGTTTATGCACCTGAAATCTATCTGTAAAGTAAAGCTGACTGTGGCCTCTTTCCATCCCATTTTCCTCCTGGGTAAGTTATGCATCTGTTCTTCTTTGTTCCCCAGTTCTGAACACCACCACCCACCAGTTCCCAATAAGGGGGTGGGGGAACCATCTGTGGGAACTTCTTTTCCATGCTCTAACGTGAGCTCAATGCAGGGCCATTATCTTCCCGGGCCCACTCCCGCTGTTATTTCTCAAAAAGGTCATATATGTCATTCCATCTGCCAGATTCTTTTTTCCCATCCACAATTTGCCACCACATCTAAATGCATGTTCCACATCCTGGCAACTCCACCCCTGACAAATCCAGTCTTCACTCCCCTCCCCAGGTGCACAGGTGGAAGGTCCCTCCTTCCCCACTCCTTCTGTTCCTACCTGGACAACTACCCACTGGATGCTGCAATAGTCACTGCACAGCAGCTGTGGGTCTGGCACGGGGAGAAGAGGAGAGAGCACTGCCAAAAGGGGTTGCTAAGATCACTACAAAAAAGTAATCCTTATATCATCTGTGCCCATGGTCCAGCAACCCAGCCTTCAGAACACATTCACTCCCAGTGGAAATCTAGTGAAGAAACCCTTAGGATACTGACATTCATCTCTGGTTCCAGCCGCTCCATCCCTAGGTGACCTTGTGGGGGCACCTTCCTTCCCTTGACCTCTAAAATGGGGTGCACTATTGCTGGGCCCTCCATGAACTCAGGGCTGATGATAGGACAGGTAAGATCAAAATGGAAAGGACAGTTTGCTGAATGCAAGGTGGTGGCAACAGTGCTGAGATAATTAGCTTTTCTGTGCTGATGAGCTGCAAATCCACACACTGGAACTTTCTTTCCAGGCTTTCAGGCTATGAAAAGATACTGTGATTTCCGAGTTCACCCCTACAGTTGCTTTGTGTTGTCCTGAAGAAAAGGAGAGGGGAGGGAGGCAGCTTAGCCCCACAGCTGCTATTTTAGTATCCAGAGGAGTCAGCCTTGTTGATTGCAGAGAGATTCTTATCTCTTGCAGGGCTCAGTGAAGGTCACCTTCAAATCTTTTGCTAAACCAGAGTCTCCTTTTCTCTGGTCCTCGGTCCATGCAAAACCCGAGGCCTCAGGGTCTGGGGACAGGGTGGAAGGGGGTGCTGTGCAGAAGATGCCCTGAGAGCTAAGAGAAGAGCCCAGTACTCTTGGTGGGAGAGAGGGAGGAAAAGGAAACAGGTTGGAGGGATTTTTAATGACACTTCCCACAGTACAGCCTAACAGATGTCTGGAGGAATCTAACTGAGAAGCCATTTTTAATCATAATGCCCTTATCTGCATTGGATCTCCCCCTGGAGACAGTGGGCTAACTAGGAGAGAAGGGTTATAGATCTAGAGTATAGATCTTCCCTGGTGCCTGTGACTAGATGCAGCCACTGCCCGGAGGCTGTGGCTAAGGAGGGAAGGAGGCTGGCAGGAGACTTCCCAGGGATGCGGCAGGGTTGCAGGAGCAGAGGGGAAGGGCGTGACCCAAACACTGATCCAACCCCCACAGCTTTCAGACGGAGAAGCAGGAGGTGCAGCCCACCACAGAGGAAAGACTTCCTGGGACAAGAGTCGTCATCACCCACCCTAGAATCCACATCTACCCTCGTCCTAATACTTTTGTGAAGGAAGAGACCAGGATGGTGGCTGTCCTCAAGGGCAATCTAAGCCAGCCTGCTCCTTGCAGTCCAGGTTGGTCCCTGTCCTTCTCCCCCTCCCCACAGCTCTCTGTTCTTCCCTCTCCACGTGCCCATCTCACAGGGCCAGGCACTAGGAGAAGCCCTTTGCAGTGGCCTCGGGGCTCCCCTAGCAAGTGCCACATCTCTGCAGAGCCACCGGCATGCAAAGCCCCTGAAGAGAGGGCTTTGAAAGGGGATCATTTTCGTACCAGAAGCAGGGAGGTGTTTTCTCAAGACCCTGTTTCTACCTTAAAGTCTGAGGGATTCCAACTTTAAAGCTCCCAGTGGGGTCAGGGGTCAGGTTGGGGTGGAGAGGGGATGTCAGTAAGAGTGAAACCACACCTTCTTCCATCCCTCATTTCACCAGGTGTCTCTGGGCCTGGCCTCTGGGAGCTATCTGCAGCGTGTGTGGTGGGGGGGTGTGTGCTGGCAAGTATTGGCGTATGAGCTCAGGTCTACGCGCTCTCGTTGCCCTTGGGGTAGCACTGGTCTTCACTTCTGATGCCTTTGATAGCCGGGTCCTCTCCCAGACCCTCCATCAAAGTCCACCCTCGCTGCAGTCGTCTGTCTTTAACAACTCCCACTGCAAGTCAATAAAATGTCAATTTAGTTCTTTTGCTAAAGCTTAGGTCTGTGTAACGCCTCTTTTTTCCTTTGCTTGCTAAGTAAGCTCCTGTTTACCTCCCTGCCCTCCTCCCCAGCCTCCTCTGCAGGGCCGCTTGCCCTTGAGCGAGGAGGAGAGATGCTCAGACGGCAGGTGGGAAGGGAAGTTTCCTTACTGGAACTACCTCTTCTCTCCTGGGGAGAGCCTAGGGGGTAAGTAATTAGAACCTCCCCCATTTCCAGACAGGGAAGGGTGCGTGGTGCAAGTCGTGCTGTAGGATGTCCCTCGCTGGGATTTGAATATTGAGCATTGAGACAAAGAGATGGAAAACAGCTGGCTGCAGCTGCATCTTGGCCAGGCTCACCCTATTGGACACTGCATGTGGTGGCTGCTTCCGGGCCTCTGGGTGCTGCCTTGGCTCTTGCCTGTCCCCAAGCTCAGCTCTCTCTTCCATGCTGAGAGCTTCCTTTCGGGGAATGAACCAGTTTGTTTCCTTTGCCTGCAATCAAGGAGGCTTGACCCATGTGGGAGGAGTTCAGGGTTCAGATGCCTCTCTGTGGACAAGGGCTTCTGTCCTCCTGGCTCCGTTCCCTTTGGCCTCTGACTCCACCTATTCCTGATCCCTTCTCTTTTTGTTCTGTAGGGAAGGGAAGTTGAAGGAGAAGGGGAGGGAGTCCCAAGAGGTCTGGGGAGGAGGGGGAGAAACACCAGGGACATCAAACAGTGCGTCTTTCCTTGGGCTCAGGGGGCCAGCCCTCCATCCAGCCTGGTGTCCCCTTCGGCAGGCTCCCTCCTCTCAGTCAAGAACTCCGTGTTGATGGCCACAGTAGTGGCAGGGAGAGAAGCGGGAAAAGTGAAAGGCAGCTCTGGCATCAGTCATAGACTGCAGGGCTCAGCCGCCAGCAATACGATGCTGAAGGCAAACTGCTCCCTGCTCCCAGCCTCCCGGAGCCGAGCACTGCACTCCGATCAGCCCGGTTCACCTGGAGCACTTCTCTGGGAGGCAGGCTCGCTTGCCAAAAGTAATTTGCTGGAGA
Organism: Indri indri; assembly: GCA_004363605.1. Taxonomy (NCBI): domain Eukaryota; kingdom Metazoa; phylum Chordata; class Mammalia; order Primates; family Indriidae; genus Indri; species Indri indri. The sequence goes on along the minus strand of RJWJ010007890.1, from coordinate 44,611 downwards.
CTCAATTGATGGGAAGCCAGGTCACCATTTGAAGATGAAATTGATGAATTGACTTTCCTTGAATTGATTTTTGGTGAATTTTCTCAGGGTCCCTATGCTCAGAACCACACGCAGAGAATCGCTACTCTAAAAAATATTCACGATGTCCCAAGAGTCTGTTATAAGGGGAAGGCTGGAGAGGTGGATAGGGAAGTCACCTCACATTTAGGGATTACTATCTGTGTTCCAGGAGCTTCAGGTTCATGATGTCATTGTACCCTCTGCACCAAGCCCACGAGCCAGTAACTATTCATTTCACATGCGGGAAAACTGAAGCTTGAGCGGTACGTGGCTTGCCCACGGTTTCCGATTCCAGAGCCCCAGACCTTCCTTCATGTCCTGCAAGCTCCTGTTATCCACCTCTTCCCCCGCCCCAGGCCAGGCCAGGGAGAGTGGTCCAGGTGGAGTGAAACAGCTCTAGGTGCCCACAGAGGTGCACAGAAGCCAGCACTTGGCTTGTAATCCTGCAGCTTACCAAAATCCAGACAGTGAAGAAGAAAACTGGTGTTCTGGGAGGGTCTGCCAAGGGCTGGGCATTGTCACACACACTTGTTTACATGAGCCCCCAGCTATGAGGCCAGGACTACCAGAGATCAGAACTCCGGAGATCCCAGCAGTTCCTATCGCACCCAGGGTCACACAACTCCCAAGAGGTGGTGGCAGGTTGTCCAGCTGCCATACTGCTTGCTTTCTTGCCCTTGGTGCCCCTGTCTTGAGACTCGCTTGGCTCTGCACCCCCACATTACAAGCAAATGAAGGCGCAGGCGGGGGAAGCCCATGGTTGGCTTGGTGTCCCAGCAAAGCAAGCCTTTGGGTTCCCCGATGGAGCATGTGATCTTCAAGCCTCTGGTCTCTTGGCCCAACATTTGGTCTTCTTCCCTGAAATTCTAAGGATTGAGGACTTGCCTATTGTCAAATTACCTCTAGGACCATGATTCCCCCAAGCCCACTCCAGAATCCATCTGAAGCTCTCAATTAAGCCAGCCTGTGGAAGTAGCCAAGGTGATTGATTGAAGGGCTGCTGCCAGAGGAAGCAGAATGGACCAAGCTCAGGGACCGGAGAGGCAGCTGGACCACACTTGCCTGAAGTGCAGACCTCACCCCCAAGCCACCAGCCTTCAGATTTCAGCAGCATCAGTACTCATCAAGGGCTGCTTAATTTTCCTTCGACATCTGAAAGCTGTCAGCAGGGAGGGCGCTGCCAATTAGTCCATCAGTAAGTGAGAATCAAATTGGAGGTTGTAATTGCCCGGGGACCCACACGCAAGTGTCAACGTTCTGCAGGAGGGTGAGAGGCCCGAGAGTTTAGAGAAAACAGAGATTCTCTGACTCTAAGAGAAGTGTCAGTCATAAGTGGAGAATAATAAATGTATAATTCTTTTAGCCCCTGGATGTTCTATGTTAAGGCAACTAAGTGCTATAAATTCCTTCTCTTTAATACCTTTCAAATTCCTTGCCTCCAAGGCCATCCCTTAGCTCTTGTCTTCTGTGTCTGGAGGATCTCGACAGCCTCCTAAATGCTCTGTCTGCCTTGACTCTGGCACCTTCCAGTTCGATTTCACATGCCAACAGGGTGATCTATCTAAAACCAAAGTTGATCTAGCATGCCATTTGCTGAGGGCAGAGGTCTCTAAATTGGCATGTATATACCCCGGGAATACACAAGACAGATTGGGGTGTAGAAAGAAAAAAATACAGCTTGTATTTCTATTTATTTTTCTTAAAACCAATCAAAAAGAAATCGAGTTTTACTAATATGTAATATGCATCTTGACACTGGCAACCCTGCTCAGCCCAGGAGGTGTCACAAAGGGACAATGGGGGCCCACAATGAAGGGGGTTGACAGCACTGTCCTCATTCAACCCTACAGGCTCAGCCTTCTTTCTCTAAGTGGCCCATGGCAGCTCTGAATCAGATTAACCATAAGCCTTGATTCGTAGCATACGTCATAACTGGTCATTCATTCATTTATGTAAGTACCTATTTTTCACAGTAGGATAAGCACCTGTAAATCCACCATCCAACCTGACAGCTGGGACCTTGACAATAACTTCCAACTAGCAGCACAGCCATTCCCCATCCCGTCGTCCCACTCCTCCTACCCAAGGCAGCCTCCATCCTGAATCACGGGTCCATTGTTCCCTTACTTCCTTTGAATATAGTGTTAACTCTTCTATATGTGTTCCTTAAAATTAAAGATTTTTATTTTAGTTGCTTTTACCACTATAAAAAGGGCATTGTGCTATACATAATATTTTGAGTCTTTTCTTCCCCCACTTAATATAACTTTGCTAAGATTCATCCATCTTGATATACCACAGAGTTCCATTCATTTCGACTGCTGTGCAATATTCTATCATGTGACTACATCACAATTTATTCATCCACTCTCCTATTTATGGGCATTTGAGTTGTTTTCATTAATAGATAAAATAAAAGCTTATTTTAAAATTTAAATGGAAATGCAAAGATCCAAGAACAGCCAAGACAATCTTAATATATATGTATATTCTCCAAATGGACTCATACATAGATTATATAAAGAATATCAAAATTCAATGATTAATAAGACAAATAATCCAATAGAAAACAGGAAAAAGACTCAAACTTCATGGGAAAAAACCCAACTGGGCAATAAATACATGAAAAGATGCTCAACCTCATTTATCTTCAAAGAAATACAAAGTAATACCATAGTCATAGTAAGGTATGACCTCACACTCAACACAATGATGAAGATTAGAATGACTGACAATACTAAGTGTTGGTGAGGATGTGGAGAAACTAGAACTCTCAAACTTGCTGGTGAGAATATAAATTAGTACAAAAAATTTGGAATACTGGCATTGTCTACCAAAGTTGAACATACATACAGTAGTCCTTCCTTATCTGTGGTTTCACTTTCTGCAGTTTCTCCTTTCAAAGTTTCAGTTACCCATGGTCAGCTGTGGTCTAAAAGTTGGTGAGTACAGTACAGTACAATAAGATATTTTGAGAGAGAGAAAGATCATTCACATAACTTTTATTACAGTATATTGTACTAATTGTTCTATTTTATTAGTTATTGTTGTTAATCTCTTACTGTGCCTAATTTATAAATTAAACCTTTATCAAGGTTATGCACATATAGGAAAAAACATACCATACAGTTTGGTACTATCTGTGGTTTTAGGCATCCACCAGAAAGTCTTGGAACATACCCCTTGAGGACAAGGCGGGACTACTATATCCTGTACGATCCAGTAATTTCACTACTAGCTATATGGCCGAAGGAAATTTATACATACTAAGAGACATGCAGAAGAATGTTTATAGAAGCACTACTCACCATAGTTTAGTGCCAGTTATGAAGGTAAACTCTACCCCAAGGGCATACATACTTGACACACTGATACACACACACACACACACACACACACACACACACACACACACGCACACACACACACACCCTTCAGCATACCTACATCAGCATGTAACTGAAACTCGAATTCACCTCTCCCCAACAGGGTGTATGGCAACAGTATTTCTGGGTAGGGTGGGCTATAGAGAGGCACTCTAACCCCCCATAGAAAAAGTTATTGTGTTTCTATTAATAGAATGTCAATTCATAGATTTAGTGCTATTAATAATATCCACTCATCACCAGACTTTTTTGAAATTAGAAAGATTGTATTTTGGACTTTGGGTATTCAACATTTGAGTTGATCATGATCCTTGGTTATGACCCATGGTCAACATTGTTTCATGCACGGCCTTCTTGTTCACTCATTCATTCATGCATGCATTCATTCATTTTTACTCACTACCTGTGTTAGTCTATTTGTGTTGCTATAAATGAATAACTAAGGCTAGGTAATTTATAACGAAAAAAGGCTTTTTTGATTCATGGCTCTGCAGGCTGTACAAAAAGTTTGGCACCAGCATCTGCTATTGGTGAGAGACTCAGGCTGCTTCCACTCATGACAGAGGGCAAAGGGCAGCTGGCGTGTGCAGAGACCACATGGTGAGAGAGGAAGGAAGGAGCAGGGAGGTGCCAGGCTCTTTTTGACAACCAGCTCTAGAGGGGATTAATCTATTCACAAGGGATCCTGCCCATGACCCAAACATCTCCCATTAGGCCCCACCTCCAACATTGGGATCAAATTTCAACATGAGGCCTCGGGGCACAAACATCCAAACTGTGGCACCATCCACCTCAAAATCTGGATCTACATGGATAGCACGTGTGTGTTCCTCACCAGTCCTGGCCCCTCCCTGGGCTCTCACCACCTCTGCCAGACATCACCAGTATGCTAACCCTTTTGCTTTCCTTTCCTTTGCTTTATTTTCCAGTTGCATCGCCTATACACATAGGCCTATATTATATATTTCTTAGTTTTAATTTTGAAGTTGGGTGTGTAGCTTTCTAGGATGTGTTTTCCCCACTCACTGTGATCTAAGATTCACTCAAGTTGCTACACACAGTTTACTCCTTTGCATTTTTGCTGCTGTAAAATATTCCATTTGGTGAAGAATCATAATTTATTTATCCATTCTTCTCTCCACGGACTCTTGGGTAGTTTCCGCACAGTGCTGCTATGAACAGACTTGTTGAAATCCTAGCACTTGTCCTTTCTCAGAGTTGTTGTTGAGGCTACATTACGCATCTGGGCATACATTTCTGGAAAGGTGGTAACAATAATTATCATCATCATGTGGTGGTGATAGCTGATGTTTGTCTCATGTGTTACCTGTGACAAAGCACATTCATCAACATTATCTAATTGGACAACTCCAGGCACAGGTGGGCCTATCTCAGGGTAGAAAGTGGCCAAATGCACGTCCTCTAGATCTTGTTTAGCATGTTATTCTGATGCACTCTAGGACCTCAGGGCTCGATTCCCATTTCTCTCACTGTAAAGTCTGGTTTTGTTGCAATGCATTATTCCAACTGAGTGGGATATTTTATGTCAGTGGGCATTTAAGGAAACTGAGGCATATAAAAAGGCGATCATAGGGCAGCCAGGCCTGGTACCACCTAGGGTTTCTTCTACTCTCCAGCCAAAGGTGAGAGCCCCCAGGGCCTGTGGAGGCCAGGGGCTGCCTGGGAGGTGGAAGTCCTAGTACCATCCGTCAGGCACCCTTCCTCCTAGGATGAGAGCTGGTCATCCTTGCCTCTTCCAGGCTGTCTGCCTCTCCCAGTTCCCATGTCAGTTCATGTCCTGCGAGGCCAGGCTCACTCGAAGGCAGAATGCCAGCCCTTCTCTGCTCCCCATCCCCATCACCCGATAATGAATACTAGCTAAGTGATGAGCTGGTGCCAGCGACCTCCCAGCAAATATTCCCCTGGAGCCTGGATCAATAACACTTAGCTGCTCCCTTTCAGCTAAGAAGGTAGGCAGCAGGAAACACAGCCTGGGCCTTTCCCTCAGGGAGAGGCTGCTCTGACAACCCCAAGCCCACCCTCACAGGCTCTTACGATTGCTCAACCCTCATGCAGGAGTGAAGCCTGTGTCCACATAAGACTAATCACCCCCTGTCCTCAGCCCATGTCCCCGCACCTCTCCTGAGAATGTGATTGTTAATCTCCATCTCCAGGACAGGGCTTTTGCCTTGAGAGCTCTGGCTTAGGCTCTCAGTCTATGGAGAGCCATCAGCTGTCTCATAACCTTGAGCTGCGTGGTTAGAGAGGATTAGAGAAGAAAGAGGGGATGAGGAAGCATTTCACACATAGACGGTCAATACAACAAGCTTGGTTGTACTCCGTGTCTAGTCTAGGCACTGTCAGGCCCAGCCTGGTTCTGAGAATGACATCCTTTGTGTCCTCAGAGGTCATGCAGAGTTGAGGGAATAATGACGGCCAGCATCACAAAGTGCTTCCTTTGTGCCAGGCTCTGCTCCAAGCCCTTGGCGTATGACTCACTGAATCCCACAGTGACCCATGAGATACGTGCTATCCTTCCCACTTTGGTGACAAGGAAACTGAAGCACGGGGAGGTGAAGTGACTTACCCAGAGTCACAAAGCTAGGATGCGTGGAGCCAGGGGCTGACCCTAGGCCATCTAGCCCCAGAACACATGGTTGGGGTCTCCCCACCAACCACTTCCATGACACTCCACCCCCTGGGCTGGGAACGGGGCTCTGGAGGCAGATGTTCCTGGCTCTGAGTCCAGCTGTTGTTTATCATGATGTAATGGGTGCATTTCTCAACCTCTCGTTTCTCTGAGGCTCCCTTTCCTTGTGTGGAAAATAGAAACAATACTTAACTCAAAGGGTTGTTGCAAAAATAAAAATGAAATAAAGTACAGAGTTTGTGATCCATAGGTATTCATTTCCTCACTGTGGGGCCAGGGCCCCTTAAGCCTCACTGATGAGGCAGGCCTTCTGGCCTGGGGCATGAAAGCCCCGGTCCACCACCCCAGTCATGGTGTCACCTCCCTGGTTTGGCATCACAGCCCCACCATCTTCCTTGCTCTTCCCAGGTTCCTCTTCCTGATGCCTTCCCAATATCCCAGCCCTCTTCAAGAGCTGGGGGCTGGCTTTAACCACTTCCCTCACCTGCTGGCCCCTACTACCCCTGCCAACCTCCCTGGCCACAGCTGACACCTGTTAGGGTAGACTTTTGATGCCATTCTCCAAATACTGGCAGGGGCTCTGTCCTCTGCAAGGAAGGCTTGACCATGTCATCTGGAAACACTGCTTTGCTGCTGCACAGCTTAGACCTGTGACCCTGTGAGCTTCTCAAAATGGTCTTTTCCCTTTCCCTTGGGTTAAACATCTCACTCAGTCATAGCAGACCTGGCACATTGGTTATGCAATGCTGCATAACGAACCATCCCAGGCTTAATGAATTCGTACAACAGTAATTGTGTATCATCTCATGGTTTGGGTGAGTCAGGAATTCAGATAGGTACAGGGAGGATGTCTTGTCTCTGCTCCATGAAGCCTGGGGCCTCAGCTGGAGAAGCTGAAGGCTGGGAGGCTGGACTCATCTGAAGGCTTGACTGGGGATGGAAGATCTGCTCTCAGGTGGTTCACACACATCACTGACAAGCTGGTGCCGTCAGTTTGGTTCCTCTCCCTGTGAGCCTCTTCCCAGGGCCACATGAGTGGTGTATTAGTCTGCTCCGGCTCCATAACAAAGTCCTGCAGGCCAAGGGGCTTAAACAACAGACGTGATTTTCTCATGGTTCTGAAGGCTAGAAGTCTAAGGTCAAGGCATCAGTAGGATCGTTTCTTCCGAAGCCTCAGTCCTTGGCTTGCCAAAGGCCACCTTCTCCCTGTGTCCTCACATGGTCTCCCCTCTGTGCATGTCTGTGTAATAATCTCCTCCTCCGATAAGGGCACCGGTCAGATCGGACTAGGGCCCACCTGAAAGCCCTCATTTTAACCTACCTCTTTAAAGGCACTACCTCTAAATATAGCCACAATCTGGAGTACTAGAGATTAGGACTTTCACATGTGGATTTGGGGAGACATGATTCACCTCATAACAAGTGTCTTCATAAAATGGTGGCTGGCTTTCCCCAGAATGAATGACCCAAGAGACCAGGGTGGAAGCTGAATGTCTTCTACGGCTAGGCTCAGAGGTCACCCAGCACCAATTCTGTACTAGCCTGTTGGTTTCACAGGTCAGCCCTGTTCGGCATGGGAAGATGCTAAATAAAGACAAGAATTCTGGGAAGTGAGGCTCCAATGGGGCAAATGGAAGCCTTCTCCCACATTTACCACATGGCAGAACGACCTCCTCTGAAAGAGAGCACCCAGAAGGCTCCCTCGTGCTTAGCAGTTGGGTAGGTGGTTCCGGAGGAATCTGGAGGAGGAAGTGGGCAGTGTTCTTCTCCAACTATCACCTCATGGGGGAAATCTCCTTCACTCCATGGAAGCCTGGGGCTGGCATCCCAGTTGTGAAAAGAGGCCCTGTTCTGGTTCCTGGCTTGCCCCACCCGCCATGTGGTGCATTGCATCTGGGCAGCCAAGCTTTGTTTGCTCTACAGTGGACACTGCTGGGTAGACACAGATGAATAAAATGAATGAGATACCTGCTGTTTGCAAGGAGCTTGTGATGTAGCACATGGCATTGAACAAGTGCACAACACAGTAATTCACAGGTTAGACCATGATCGTTAATTCCCAGAGAACATTGGGCTGTGCTCACGGCAGCGGAAAGGGAGGTCCCACTCCTTTGTTCTGAGGAGATGTGACTTAAAAGCAGAAGCCTGTCATTCCTACTCCATTATCTGATTAATCTGTAGAAAAACAGAATCGTGGTCAGGCCAGCATCTGCTACTGTTGATCATAGGGTCAAAGGTCAGTGTCTGGGACCCCGGATGATTTGCAGTGTATTTACTGAGTCCTCACTGGGAGTGTGTCCGTGAAGCTATGGAATAGGCCTGAGACCACGCGCCAGCACAACCCTGACTTAGAAGCTGGTCAGCTCTGATGACTGCTGGCCTTCTCCAAGCAGATGTGGACTTCCCATCAACGTGGTGCCAGGGTCATGAAACACAGTTCTCAGTCCTACCTTGGAGTCCTCTGCAGGCCTGCCAGGTGTCCCCTCCTTCCTTGTCCTGTATCCCCCAGGCTTCACACCAGAATAGCCAATTCTCCCCAGCCAGCCCCATTTCCCCATCACCTTCCTCCTAAGTGAAAACTCACCTGGTCCAAGTTTTGGGGACAAAAGGGGAGAAGGGCTCATCCTGTGATGGTACCTTCCCTTCCTCAGAATCTTTGGGACTGATCTGAAGTTTCCATATTCCCGCCCTGCAAGAGGAGGGGGTGATTCCTCCAGCCCCAGCTGGCCACATGCCCCACTCACCCCATCCATCATCCCGATAGGTGGGCCCTGGAGGGAAGCCATGAGCAGGACAGGGGTAATTAGGATCCATTAAGGAGATGAGGCTGAGCCACAGGGGGGACCATTCGTTCCAAGGTACCCTCTTCTAAATGGGGCTGTCAGCCAGGCAGAGCTCACTCCCACGAGTTCCTGGGGAGGCTGAGACAGCCAGGTAAATGAGCATCATGAGGACAGAGAGGCCTGGAGATAAGGCAGGGGCCAGAAGCCAGCATTCCAGCAGACAGCAGATGGCTGGGGGCAGAGAAGGGGGGTACAGGACCCCCCAGCGGGATCCGATGTAGGCGCTTGCTCCTGAGCCCAGGACTCAGCTTATGAATCCAAATTCTGCAGTCAAGGCAGCTTTCGGCAATCTCCCCACACAGCCTAGCCCAGGACAAGCCTCGCAGCAGGGGAAGAAGCCGGACTAGGGCCCAAGTCAAATGGCTCCAGGGGCACTGTCTCCAGAAGGCCCCAGCCAAAGATCCCAATCGTGTTCACAAATGTGTTGGTTGAAAGGGTTACAGATTAACCTCTTAGCAGCTCATCAAGCACCTTCTTCCCGATCAATCTGTCAGGTTGGCTGGCCTCCCTGAATGAGAATGCTCAATAGTGACACTTTGATTTTTTTTTTTTTCTATTTTGATCAGATTAGAAAAATTGTGGGGCCCGGAGGATGGTGACAGGGTGGAGGGTACACAAAGGAGTGAGGTATGAGAAGCCTCGATTGGAGGGCAACCAAGATCAAAGCTCACCTTCTCCTAAAGCCAGGCCTGCCTCAGCTGGAGGAGGACAGGAGAAGATGTTCCAGGAAATTGGGCCAACCTTGGGGAGAACCAGTGGCCCACGCACGCTCGCGCACACCCCTGTGCACAAGGTCATGACTGAGAGTGGGACTGTCGATCTTGACACGGTACCCAATCGCCAGAAGCCCTCAGAGGCCTCAGTGACGGACTCTGGCTGTCTTGTCCTGTCAGCCCCTCCCACTGGCGCAAGGAACACGGACAGGGGAGTAGCTACCGTCCAGATGCAGGTGGTGGAGAAGACAACAATGGTTCCTGAATTTAGGTGCAGTGCTTTGTCACACACGACTGGCTCCATCCTCGCGATGGTAGCAGCAACACTTGCCTCCAAGGTACCACCAGGAGACAGCTTACCACCAAGTGACATGCCCAAGGTGACACAGTTTGCCAGAGTCTGGCCCAAACCAGCCCTTTTTTCCAGCAGAAAGTTCAGTTCTTTACCACATGAGACCTGTTCGTATCATCTAAACCCCAGCAAGTGGTCCAAACCCTCACAGCCCAGTCTGCCTATAGGAGTCTGGACTCTTTATTCACTTCTTCATTAGAAAATACTTTAGAATAGAAAAGGAGTTGATCTTGTGATCTTGACAACGACATACCAAGCCCTCAGTGACACCTACATGCTAAGCTCACCCAGTGGTGGGACAGCTCAGCAGACAAGCCCAAGTTTAAGTGAGGCCATGCAGAGACTTGAATGCAGAGTTGCGGAGATGAAGTTGATACATTTTGTGGCTTGAACTCCCCAAGAAGAAGCCAAACTTTCCCCCTTTGGTCATTTAGCTGAAGCCTATAACTCTTAAGTAAAAAAGCAAGAAGATACATTCTGAGTATAATTCAGTGCATTCAATGTAGGCACAAATGCTATCTAATATATTTGTTGGGTCTTTAGTTAGTAGGATTTTCTTTTTCCTTTTTTTTTTTTTTTTTGAAAGGGCTGGGGATACCCAGAGCCGTGTCTGTCTCGGTCATGTCTGAAAGGAACCAGAAACATCGTGATGAATGACCACAGACAGCAGCCCATGACCCTTGGGGAAGGCACCCATCGGCTTCCTCTTTTCCAAGGCAGTGAAATTTGGATCTTGGGTCCCTTTGTCTGGCTTGGCCTCCTGCGGGGTCTGAACTCCCTTTGCCTTCTGTTGCTGTGTTTTTATTCAAGGTAGCAATTAAGCCCATGTGAGACCAGGAGATGGGAGAAGCCACTTACTAATGTGCTGAGGGAAGGAACAAAACAAAACGTAAATAATTGTGCTGAGGCTTGATGTTAAGTATAAGGAGGGACTAATAATTCAGACTGGCAGAAACTTCTGAATCTACCACCCAGCTCCCCAAGGCGGAATGGCAGTGAACGGCCGCACATTTGCATAATAGCTTTCTTGTTGTTCCCTTTGTTCTTTCTGTTGCTTCAACTAATTGCCGTTAAGCACCCCGTTATTTCCCTCATTCCTCTGAAAGGAGCCAGCCCCAGTGATCCAGAAAATGGTAACTTTCACCAGCACGGTGTTGCTGTTACACATTTAAATTTGGCTATATGTAAAGAGACAAAGCTCTAGATCAAGATCGCCCCAGGAAACTCTCCTGCCCCTTTAGTAAACAGGTTGTGGATGCTTTTGTCCAGGCCTGGCTTCACAGCCGTGCCACAGGTGACCCAGCGGAGCTGCGCCATGCTTGTGAGGCTTCCAAAGACATTATGCTTGGCTTAATGCTCTGCTGCTGCTGTCCAGAATTTCTCTGTATTTTTTTTACAAGAGGCCCCACATTTTCATTTAGCACTTGGCCCTGTAAATTCCGGATGCTTCTCTTTCTGAGTTGGGCCTGGTCTAGATATGCCTAACACCAATGGCAAAGTGGACACCATGTAATAAAGTCTCCCAAGAGTCCACCTGGAGACCCAAGTGTTTCCGTGGCTCCCTGTGTTCTTCAGTGGCTATGATGATTGTAGGTTTCCTGGCTTCGTAGGAGGTTCAGACCAACCAGGGGTCTGTTTTCCTCCATACTCTTATTATTGTCCCTGCTGTACCTGGTACTAATTTGCTGCCCACACAAATCTACTGCCCTCTTCTTCCTGGCCAGTAGAACACAATTTTGTTTTCATATTCACACTTTTCTCTGAGGTCGTCTGCTTGGGAAAAGTGACTTTATCTCTAGTCCTTTCTCAGGAGGGTGAGGCATGGATTTTGACGGGTCTCTAGTGGCCCCATTCTTCTTCCCATCATTGGTTTTGTCATGAGACCTAGTCTTTGTTAATGAGATGTAAGAAGAATGATGAGGTGGTTCCTACAAAAAATATTTCCATTGATAAAAAGAGATTCAAGGGAGGAAATGGCCCCCTCTCTTCAGTTGGATAGAGTCATGTCTACATGGGATGCCTAGAAACTATGCAGCCATCTTGTGACCATGAGGCACAAAACCAAGAGGTTCGGGATGACAGTGAACAATGTTGGAAAGAGCCTGAGTCTGTGATTACATGATTGAATAGATATTAACCAACCTGGAACCAGCCTACCTACTTCCAGGACTCTTGCTATGTAACTTTAACCTTTTTTTTTTATCACTTAGTATATGCTTATTTAGGTTTTCTTTTCTTTGTAGCTGAAAGCTTTCTAAATAAAAAGCAGGGTTTTGCCTGCCTGTAATAGGTGTGCTTTGGGGGTTTTATCTGATTTAATGTTGGGCACAGGGCACACAGGGTCTGCACTTGGAACAGGACTAGCTAGACTGCTTGTAAGGAATGTGAGTGACCTAACAGAAAAAGAATACAGGCAGCCCAATGTTTATGAAGCCTAGTTCTGATTCTGTTCCTGATTGTGACTTTGACAGGATGGAATGTGGGAAACTAAGGCATTGAAGAATAAAGTCTTGGCTTTGGTTACATCATGAACTAAAGAAACAATCTAGATCACCTACTTGGAACCAGTTCCAAGTAAAATTGGGACATAAGAAAAGTTTGTCTTTGGTGCACCAAGATTCTTCTGTATAAATCTGTTCAACTCTTTGACAATAAGCCTATCCCAGGAAATTGTTCTCTGCCCATTTTCTATAGCCTATTTTGTGTTGAAGAAAAGGGCCTGGGCCAGGCGTGGTGGCTCACGCCTGTAATTCTAGCACTCTGGGAGGCCGAGGCGGGTGGATCGCTTGAGGTCAGGAGTTCGAGACCAGCCTGAGCAAGAACGAGACCCCGTCTCTACCAAAAATGGAAAGAAATTAGCCGGACAACTAAAAATATATATATAAAAAATTAGCCAGGCATGGTGGCGCATGCCTGTAGTCTCAGCTACTCGGGAGGCTGAGGCAGAAGGATCACTTAAGGCCAGGAGTTTGAGGTTGCTGTGAGCTATGATGACGCCACGGCACTCTAGCCTGGGCAAAAGAGTGAGACTCTGTCTCAAAAAAAAGAACAAAAACCAAAAAAAGAAAAGGGCCTGCTACTCAATAGGGATATCTGCATTGTAGTTATTTTAGAGATAATTATATAGTCATAAAAGTGAATGTCTAACGATGGAATTTCAGATCTTATCAGCCCTAGATGACACAATTTTAGACTAGAGTGATTTTCCTAAAATTCCATTGTATTGGTAGCTGCGAATTTCTCCTGCTTGAAGGGAGGCCTCAATCCTGCCTTACTCGGCCATGAATGTCTTGCCCCTCTCAGCTGCCATGACCCTTTGCCCGCTCTCTGCCCTAAGGCAGGTTTTGGCTGACACTATTATCTAGTGGGCATTTTTATTTGCACCAATTAAGAGTCTGAGCTGGTGATGGGAAAGAGAGGAGGTAAGAAGGCCTGCAGACGCAGGTCTGGCAGAAAATAGACCCATCCATTCTCTGCCTCCCAGAAACAAGAACAATAACAACAAAATTGCTTTGACTAATGCAGTGGAGTAGCCAGAACACCGTAAGTTCACAAATGCAGCATGCCCGCCTGGCTGCGGGGAAAGGAGCCCTTCGGCTGCCAGCCCTATTGCTACTGCTTTTCCATGTCTCGCTCTTGGCCCTGCTAAGAAAGTTCAGCCTGGAAAGACCTGGGGGAGGGGCTCACTGAAGGGGCACGACTGTTGCCAAGGAGACCAAAGAGTAGTGAGAGGGAGACATGGGCTGCTCTGTCCACTGTTAACCCTTCGCTGGAGAAGGAAGGACGAGGCGCAGGCTCAGGCAGCAGGAGCAGATCGGTCCACCCGCCCCCTACAGACTGCAGATAAGCCCCTCCATGGAGATTTTCCCGTAATCAACATCTGCCCAGTTCATCTCAGTGGCCTGCTCCCTACGTGCTATTCTGCTCTTCAGCCTGCATCTAGATGCAGCTCAGACCATGGAGTGGACCTTAAAGATAGAGAAACGGAAGCCTCAGGCAGTGATGCCGCCAGTGAGCGAGACCTTCAGAGAGGAGCTGGGCAGGGGTTGAGCCACTCCCATCAGCACTTTCTAGAGACCCCAGGACGTCCAGGAAGGGCTTGGCTAGCAGGTGCCCCGATGCTCGGAGACCAGCCCCAAGAGTGAGCCAGACGGCCACACTCTGGCCAGGTCCACCTATGCACTCCCAAACCCCGCTGGGTCTTACTGTCCTGGAGCAAGGCCGTTGGAATCAGCCCTTCCAGGGACTACCTTAGGGGGTTGCTGTTCCTATTCTAGCTCCACTGCAATGAGTCCCCTTGGCTCTCCGCCCAGTCCCTATGTGGTATTCACGAGGTCACTGGGCACTGGGGGCTTTCTGCCTCCTACCCTGCCCCAAACTTAAGGTGCCTAGTGGGTTCCCAGTCTCTAAGAAGGCACCATTTTAGAGTGAAAAGATCCTGGACCACACACCACTGGTCCTATAGATCTCAAGAAATACCTGGGAGTGTTGGAATAAAACAGTGCTACCATTAGAACTTTCTGTGATGATGGAAATGTTCCCTCTCCACGCTGTCCAACACGTAGCCACCAGGCACATGTGGGCCCTGGAGCACTTGCAATGTGCCTAGTGCCACTGAAGACCTGAATTTTTAATTTTATTTCATTTCAGTTAATTAAAATGGAAACTCAGAGAGCCGCACGTGGCCAGAGCAGGGGAGGACGAGGCCTCCTGCCAACCGTGTCTGTAGATCCAAGCGACAGGGAAATACCACGCTGTCCCCACTCCCCCTGCACCCTCCGCCAAGCCAGTGCTTCTCAGATGAAATCAAAAGTCCCTCTCCATACACACCCTTTTCCCGCTCAAAGTTCCAAGCATCAGTGGTGGGTAGGGGGCAAGGCCCACACATGTGCGTGAGCACAAGAAACAGAAAGAGAGGCCAAGGGCTGGGAAACACTCCCAGCAGGCCTGGGGAGCAGAGAGCCTGGGACCCCGTCATGTTCCACTTCAGCCTGGCAGGGGCTCGGTGCCCTGGGAGAGTTGAAGGTAACAACTAAAGCCTCGTGTGTACACACTTCAGGGTGTGAATGAATTGAAACCATCCTTGCTCTCTGTTGGGGGGCCCTGCGTGGGGCCCTCTCACAGGTTGAAGCTTCACTGTAATAAGATCCTTCTAGTTTTTCTAAGTGCCTGGGCTAGGGTCTGAGTCAGACTTTTCTTCTGTTACAGCCCATCAAGGTAACGCAAGGGACCAGCATATTAGTGTTTGGGCAGGTCTGTAATCATGTGAGCGCAAACAGAGGTATCAGCTTCTCGTTTTCGCTGAGCTCAGGTCACCTGGGTGATGACAGGGGACTGTTTCAGGAAGAAAGTTCGGGTATTTGGCAGATGATGAATAAGAGGCATGCATTCCAGGCAAACAGAGCGAGGGGAGGTACCATCGTCACTGAGGGAGCTAGACAGTGTGATTGGACTCCTTGTTTCTCCACCCACCTGTTCCTCATCACGTGCGCGCCATCTCTGGAAGACAGCTCCCCTATACTTGCTTCCCAGAGAAACCGGCAGGTAGCATCTCAGACACCTCCTGGACTGCCCTTCTCCCCCACCCTACATCGAATGTCACCAAGCTCTGTGGATTCTACCCCAGAAATGTCTCCAAACCCTCCTCATCCTGGTCTTGCTGCCTCCCTGGGGGACCTTGGCCATTCCTCACCTGGGCACCCCCTGTGTCTCATCCCCTGTCAGCCCATCCTCCCTCACTTGCCAGAGGTACCAGACTAAAAATCAACCCATAAGGTCCTATCACTCCCCTGCTAAATCTGGGTTCCATTTAGCCTAAAATACAATGTCAACATGCCTCCACGTGACAGATAAGGCCTCTTAGGAGCTGTCCCCAGGGTGCCTCTCCAACCTCACTTCCAACAGGTCTGCCTGCATGGACCCAGCTATAGTCCACCACTCTCCCCTCCCTCTGCATCCTCTGCCTGCGCACGCCTGGCCTTGGCACAGGCTATCCCTCCGTGAATGTGCTCTTCTGCTCCCAAAAAACTCCTGTCCATCCTTCAGCGACTAGCTCCACCATCCCCTCCACTGTGAAACACTGTTGCATACAGAAGGAATTGAGTGCCTCGTCCTCTCTGCTCCACAAAGTTCTAGTGCATGTTCTGGTTTTTTGTCCCAAATTCTGTCTCCCCTTTAAACAGTGAGCTCTGATATCCACATTGCTGTGAGTGTAATATCTCAGTCTTTTCTATCTCCCTTTTTCTCTGCACATGCCTGAGATATAAAAGGTAGTACATGCATGGATAGATGATGGATGGATGGATTGATATGTGGGTGGGTGGACAGATGGAAGCATGAATGGATAGATGGGTGGGTAGATGGATGGATGGTTGGATGGATAGATGGGTGGGTGGATGGATGGATGGATAGATGGGTGGATGGGTGGGTAGATAGAAGGGTGGATGGATGGGTGAATGGATAGATGGATGGATGGATGGATGGATTTGATGGATAGATAGGTGGGTGGGTGGATGGATGGATGCATGAGTGGATAGATGGGTGGGTAAATGAATGGATGGATAGATGGATGGATGGGTGGATGGATAGATGGGTGGGTGGATGGATGGATGGATGGATGGATAGATGGGTGGATGGGTGGGTAGATAGAAGGGTGGATGGATGGGTGGATGGATGGATTTGATGGATAGATAGGTGGGTGGGTTGATGGATGGATGCATGAGTGGATAGATGTGTGGGTAAATGAATGGATGGATAGATGGGTGGATGGGTGAGTAGATAGAAGGGTGGATGGATGGGTGGATGGATTTGATGGATAGATAGGTGGGTGGGTTGATGGATGGATGCATGAGTGGATAGATGTGTGGGTAAATGAATGGATGGATAGATGGGTGGATGGGTGGATGAACAGATGGGTGGATGAATAGATGGGTGGGTGGATGTATGGATGTGTGGATGGATAGATGGGTGGACAAAAGAACGAATGAACAAAAAGCAGGTTCGACAGACTAAAACTCAGACAGTAGGTAGGAGAGTGAGGGGAGACTCTGAGATTAACTTGTTTTAGGAGCAAGGTGTGGGAAAGTCAGAGCTGAGGTCAAGGAGCTGAGGCAGGTGCCTGGAGTTGAAAGGCAGCTCTCTCAGTGTGCATGGAAAGGGAGACCCTCTGGCACAGGCCCAAGTGACCAAGGGAGAGCCCACAGGAGATGTAAAGAAAAGACACAGCACAAGGAGGACTCCATTCTGAGAGGATGGAGATGAAGGGATGGGAAGAAACTGGCAGCCAAGCAACAAACCATGACACCAAGCAGCCAGCTGTGGGGTCCCTTAACCCAAGAGGGACTGCACCCTGAGAACCATATAGATTCAAGGAAACCAGGACCCCTGTCCACCCCCAGAGGATCTGGAACCAAGCCCTAGACTGTCCAGGCCCTGTGTGCACCCCACACCCATTCAGAGGAGACAGTTTTGCCAGAGCCACAAGGAAGGAAAAGTGCCCAGAACAGAGGATGATGACGAGGGTACAAAAAAATGAAGGAACACCTGAGGAAACAAGAATCTGAGGGTGGAAGTTGCTGAGTAGCAAGATACTCACATTGTTTCAATGTATCTCCCCACAAGTTACTTGCCAGTTACAGAAGAAAGAAAACCTTAACAGCGAGAAACCTGGCAGATACCAACTTAACCAAGGGGTTGACTCTAATGATATCAACAACAGGACAAATCCCCATCGCCTGCTTTCTGATGTGAGGTTCCCCCAAGGAGGCAGAAAACAGCAGCGCTTCTGTGGCATTTCTAATCCTAAGGAAACCTCAAACAAGTCCAAATCCAAGGATGTTATGCAAATTAACTGGTCTGTACTCTTCAAACATGTCAAGGTCATGAAAAACAAGGAAAGACTGGGGAACCACTCTAAATTAAAGGAAACTAAAGAAACACAATTACTAACAGCAGTGTGTGATCCTAGATTGTATCCTGGACAAAAAAAAAAAAAAATAGTTGCTATAAAGGACATTATTGGGACCACTGGTTAATTTGGAATGTGGACTATAGATTAAATACAGTATCATACCAATGTTACATGCCTTGATTTTCACTTTTACTGAGGTTATGGAAGAAAATGTCCTTGCTCCTAGGAAATACATACTAAATTATTAAAGGGTAAAGAGATGTGATGTAGGGAACTTACTCTCGAATGGTTCGGAAAACAAATGATACATATATATCTTTAGAGAAAGAACAATACAGCAAATGAGGCAAAATACTAACGATGAGTGAATCTGGACATGTAGCGTAAAAGCATGTTTTGTACATTTCCTTTAAAAATCTGTAAGTCTGAAATGTTGGCATGGATGCAGGAGATCGGAACACTCTTACACTGCTGGTGGGACTGCAAGCTAGTACAACCCCTGTGGAAATTAATATAGAGCTACCTCAAAGAACTCACAGTAGAACTACAATTTGAGCCAGCAATCCCACTGTTGGGTATTTACACAAAGGAAAAAAAGACAGTCTATAAAAAAGAAATCTGCACTCAGATGTTCACAGCAGCACAATTCACAATTGCAAAGATGTGGAAAGAACCTAAGTGTCCATCAATACATGAGTGGATTAATAAAATGTGGTATATGTATACCATGGAGTACCACTCAGCCATAAAAAAATGATGTACTATCCTGGGTAGAGCTGGAGCCCATTCTTCTAAGTGAAGTATCACAAGAATAGAAAACAAGCACCACATGTACTCACCATTAATTGGTACTAACTGATCAACACTTACGTGCATGTACGGAAGTAACATTCATAGGGCATGGGGCAAGTGGGAGGGGGGAGGAGGGGATGGGTAAATTCACACCTAATGGGTGCGGTGCACAATGTCTTGGGGTTGGGCATGCTTGTAGCTCTGACTTGGGTGGTACAAAGGCAATATATGTAGCCAAAGCATTTGTACCCCCATAATATTCTGAAATTAAAAAAATAAAAATCTGTAAGTTTGAAATTCTTTCAAAATAAAAAATGAAAAAGAAAAAGGATCTGAAAGAAGAGCTTTTGACCACAATAGAGAATTGTAAAGGGCTAACTCAAATTCCTTATGCAGTAACTTGGACCAAGACTTCAGGTTAGGCCTGAACAAAAGGCTGACAAAAAGAACGAACCTGTTTTTCCTAACCTCTACTTCCTCCAGGATCTGAAAAACACCTATTTTTACCTCTTTCCCCTCCCCATATTCCAGAATCTTCCCCTAGAGCCAGCCTCCATTTACTCCATTTATTCAGAAAGCCAATATTGAAATCCGTCTGCTCACAAGTCACTGTATCAGTGCCCTGGAATGTAAAGGTGCAAAAGAGGCTGACTGCCCTAGAGGACTCAGCAGCTTGGTGGGAGAGACGGAAATGGGAGCAGCAAGTCTTGTAAAGTGCTCTGAAGACAGCTGAACACAGCACCATGGGAAAATAGAAGCACAAGCTCCGGGGAGGAGAACCTAAGAACAGGCACGAAGGGTGATACTAAAGCTGGGTATAGAAGTGGGAGGAGTTAGGGGGAGAAGGAGGAGGCTGTGGAGCAATGGCGTTCCCAAGAGGTCCAAAATGAGAAATGATTCAGAATGATTCAAGGGCCAGGATTTTTCCAAGAATAACCAGTATCCAGTGGAAATGCAGGATACAGCAGCAGGATAAATGCAGGAGGAATAGTAAAATCATAGGTAGGGACCAGACAATGGAGGTTTTATCTACACGCCACAGGGTTGAGGCAAAGGAGAGCCCATGATGCAGGAGTGTAATGTGATCACATGTGATTTGCTCTAGAAAATTCTGGTTGTCATATGGAAAGTGTGTTGGGGGTGGGGTGAGATCAGAGACAGGGAGAAGAGTTAAAAGGCTATGGCAGTGATCAAGGCTTAAGAGGAAGAGGCAGACGGGGACTTGCACAGCCCTAGGAGTGAGTGTATCCACACATTTTATACCCTGGGCACCTCATTTACCTCATTCTGGAACAAGGGCCTGAATTTGGGGAGCAGAGGAGCCATTTTATGAAAGCGGTAGAATCCTCAAGCTGCAAGGTTTGTGGGTATGGGGGGCAACAAGGAAAGAGGGATACAGTATCTTAGGGAGACTCCCTGGTTTTGGGAACAGGGGTTTGCACAATGCCCAGTACAAGGGAAACATAATAGTGTTTGATTAATAGCAGAACAGGAGGCAGAAACCACCTTTCTCTGGGCAAAGGCACAGACAAGCTCTCTTGAGCAAACTGGACACCCCCACCAGTGAGGATATTGACAAGAGGCAGCTCTCACTCTCTGTGGTGGTCAGCTTAGTTTGCTCACCTGGGGCAGTGTCTGCCAGTTGGCCAACTGTTGAGTGAGGAGGGACTTCCATGGGGTTTATTCTCTGGGTCACCCTGCCCTTGTGAGGCAGCAGCCAAGAAGTGGTCCTAGGCTCCCGGGAGGCTGGTCCTAATCCTGGGCAGATGACCCAACCCAAGCACAGCCCTTGGCTCTCGGTGAAAGCACAACTGCTATGAAAGGCCCAGACCTCCCTTCTCCCAAGGGCCAGAGGGGTGGGAATAATGCTTTTATTCCATAGATGGTTGAAAATAAACAAGCGTCTTAGTCTGTTCAGGATGCTGTAACGAAATACCACAGACTGGGAGGATGATAAACAACAGAAATTTATCTTGCACAGTAAGGCTGGGAAGTCCAAGATCAAACCAGATGCAGTGTGTGGTGAGGGCTTGTTTCCTGGTTCATGGAGAGCACCTTTTGCTGTGTCCTCACATGGCAGAAGGGGTGAATGAGCTCTCCGGGGCCTCTTTTATAAGGGCACCAATTCCATTCGTGAGGGCTCCACCCTCAAAGCTAATCACCTCCCAAAGCCCCCACCTCCTAATACCATCACCTTGGAGGTTAGGATTTCAACAGATGAATTTGGCAGGGACACAAACATCCAGCCCATTGAAAGGATTTACCAGGGTCCTACAGAAAATTTTCCTTCTAGTTCGTTGTTTCTGGCACTTCAGCCTTTGACTACTTAGTGCCTTGTTATATTAGTTAACATTGTTTGGCTATCTTATATTTTCCAATCTTGTGTATATTGTTTCTCTGATCAGAAGCCTGTCCTTCCAGAGTAAGGACACCATTGTCATTACTTATCCTTAACTCCCATATCACAGTGAAGAGAGCAAGAGCTTCCAGAAGGCTGAATGATGCAAGGTAGTAGTAACAGAAAGCTTGCAATGTTCTTTCTGACATGTTGCTTCACATAACACTAGTGCCTGTGACATTGAAGAGGACACTGAGACCCCTAAATGTTGCAGGGTTCATCTATGTTCATGTAACTGACAAGCGCAGAGCCTGGCTCTTCCTTCTGTGCCAGGGGCCATCGGGGAGGGCTCTAGCTTCAAGCCACCTGCTTTAAATCTTAGCTGCCAGCTTCGGGACCATAGATAAGAGGCTGACACCTCTGTGCCTTGGTTTCCTACATCTCAACCAAAGCAGAGATGGTGATGACATTTGCCTTGGAAAGCTATTGTGAGGGTGAAAGGAGTTAATACAGCACTTGCTGACATCTGCGTTCATTTTTCCTGGGCACACGGCTGGACCAGAGCTTCGCAAGCTTTCATGTGCACATGGGCGACCTGAGGATCTGGTTAAAATGCCCATTCTGCCTCAGTGGATCTGGGGCAAGGCCCAAAGTTCTACATTTCTGTCAAGCTCCCAGATGGTGTTGATGTTGGTCGGTGGACCACACTTTGAGTGGGGAGGAGTAGAGCTCCTGCAGGTAGGGAAGTTAACAACACAACCACCTTGCTCATCATCCAGCCACATCACAGAACACATTTCAGCTATTTAAAATGATGCCCTATTTGCTGACGGGGAAGTTTGCTAACTGAGCAGATGCAGAATAGAATCCCACGTTGTTTAAATAATGCTAGGTAAGTAGAATGATAGTATCTAGCAGACAGGAGAAAGGGAAAGGAGAGGGAGAGAGGGAGAAAGAGAAAGGAGAAAGAAAAAGTCACAAATCAAAAAGCACTGACAGTGGTTATCTCTGGGGGATGGAATTGCAGCATTTAATTCTTTTCTTTATATGTATTTGAATATTTCCCTTTTCTACTATAATCATGCATTTTTTCTAGAATATGAAAAAGTTATTTTCATTCTTAAATGAACTCTCCATTTGCCTAAAATATATTCCTTTTTGCACTCCTTATAAATAAGTTCCAGTTGGGGAGGGGTCCTTGGGTCCCCCATGGGGAGTTAGTCCTCAGCCCCTTGAGAAGGGACGTGGCAAGGGCCAGGCGACAGCTGTGAAAAAGCCTCATCCCAGGCTGCTGCCGCCTCCTCAAAAAGATGCCCCGAGCACCCGGGGCCGCGTGAGCTGTCCATCTAGCCACTGACTGTACATCTTGTGGGGCACTAGTGACAGGACGAGAGGTGACCCTGAGCCCTGGGATGGGGCCAAACACTGCAGCTCAAATAACCGTGTGACTCGATGAAGGGAGCAGCACCTGCCAGCATCCCTGACCGGCAGCCCCTTTGATCAGCGTCCCAGCCGCGTCCCCGCTTCTCCCCACAGCTCTTTCTCTCCACACCACATTGCTCCACTCTCTCTTCTAAACAGCTCAAGTCCCGAAGCCACGTCCTTAACTAGTCCTTCCTTCTTATCCCACAGGGACGCACATCACCCTGATTATTTTAATTTCTCAAATGGGAAAACAGATGGCACAGAGCAGGGACCTGGGGTGGGCCCCATGGCAGACAGGACTGGAGTCACCCTCTGACCCCAACCCCTTGGCGGACAGCACCAGAGTCACCCTCTGACCCCAACCCCATGGAGGACAGCACCGGAGTCACCCTCTGACCCCAACCCCATGGCGGACAGCACCGGAGTCACCCTCTGACCCCAACCCCTTGGCGGACAGCACCGGAGTCACCCTCTGACCCCAACCCCATGGTGGACAGCACTGGAGTCACCCTCTGACCCCAACCCCATGGCAGAGAGCACTGGAGTCACCCTCTAACCCCAAGCCGAGGGCACCTCTTTTCTGGGAGGAAATTCTCTGACCTTATTTCTCACAGTTCTCTGAGAACTAGAACCCAACCCTGCTGCGAGGGTCTTGTAAGCAGAGGTCTGAAGGAGGGAAATGTGTATCCAGAAGCAGACGGACTCCCTGGCCAATCCTGCACCAACCACGGCTCCAGGAGCACACAGCCTTTCCCCATGAGCCCAGGACCACAACCCAGGCCCAGGATCACATGGTGAGTGTCGGCCAGGGGAGGCAGAGCTGTTGTAACAAGCAGATCCAAAGCACTCAGTGGCCTGAAGAATGAGAAGTCTATTTCTCTCTCAGGTAATGGCCAGGTGCGTTTCCACGTGGAAGGTGCAGCTCTGTTCCACGTGGTCGCTCAGGGCGCAGGCCAGCAGCTGCTCTGCTGCCGTCAGCGCAGGGCTCCTAAGTTGTCCCTGCGCATGGCCCTTCCAGTCAGCCAGCGGGGGAAAGGGTACGGAGGGGTACAGAGGAGGCTCTGACAGGCCAGATCCGGAAGGGGCACTCATCATTCCTGCTCACGTGCCATGATGAGATCTCAGGCCTAATCTAACATCAAGGGAGGGAAATTATTCTAGTTGCATGCTCAGGAAGTAGAGGAGGGTGGGTTTTGACCAATAGGCAGCAGGCTCCCCCAAATTTCATTACCTAGAGTCAGACCCCAAACTTTATGTGCATTAACAATTACTGAGCATCTACTGTGTGCTGGGCACCATGCAAGGCACTAGAGACTCAGTCCCTGCCCTTGAGGGTTTGTATACAGGGGAGGCCCTTGCTGTGGCAGCCCAGCCGGCAGCACAGGGGTTGGGAGGAGACACAGCCAACCCAGCCCCCATACACCCTGTGGGTGTGGTACACGTCATAAGACAGGATTGTGCTCTGTGGGCAAATAGAGACTTTTGGAAGTCCCCAGGTGATAAATTTGGACACGTATGTGTGGGCAGAGTGCCCTGACCAGGTGTGCCTGTGTTTGGATGTGTACATTTGCATGCACTTGTGTACACACATATGCACGTGCTGGGATGTACAGATGTGTGTAAGAGACGAGAGAGGATTAAATGATATTTAGGACTAGCCAACATCCTCAACTAACATGCGCATTTCCTCTCTATTCTGAATTCCAAAGGATTGGTCTAAAAGTATAAGTACAGGGCCGGGCGCGGTGGCTCATGCCTGTAATCCTAGCACTCTGGGAGGCCGAGGTGGGAGGATTGCTTGAGCTCAGGAGTTTGAGACCAGTGAAACCCCGTCTTTACTAAAAAAATAGAAAGAAATTGGCCAAACAACTAAAAATAGAAAAAATTAGCCAGGCATGGTGGATCATGCCTGTAGTTCCAGCTACCCGGGAGGCTGAGGCAGGAGGATCACTTGAGCCCAGGAGTTTGAGGTTGCTGTGAGCTAGGCTGATTCCATGGCACTCTAGCCCAGGCAAGAGAGTGAGATCTGCCTCAAAAATAAATAAATAAATAAATAAAAGTTATAAGTACAGTAGCTGCACATAAACCTTATTTCTCCTTTAAATATCCTTTCTTATTCTTAGATTTCTCCCCAGAACAACTCGGTTACATGCTACAGAGTTCAGTAAA
Organism: Indri indri; assembly: GCA_004363605.1. NCBI lineage: Eukaryota > Metazoa > Chordata > Mammalia > Primates > Indriidae > Indri > Indri indri. Next base: position 19,974 of record RJWJ010007890.1, on the reverse strand, counting down.
ATCCACTCCCACCACCCTCGAGTCCAAGGTGCCAACCTCTCACTGACCCTTTATTCTCCAGCACAGAGGTCTGAGTGGAGCACAGTGCCCAGGTGTCCAGCTGTCAAAGGACTGTCCCAGCTTCACAGGCGTCTAAAAGGAAAGCCCCCCAGTCTGAGGTTTTCTCAATGACCTAGACAAGTGGGCCTCTCTGGCAGGGGGTTCACAACCCCGGGTAGAACTGGCTGGGACTGAGCCACTTCCCAGGAAGCAGCCAAGCGGACAGCAGTGGGAGATTTCCTGTCCAGAAACAGAGGCGATAAGAGGCAGGAGAAATAGGAAGAAAAGTCCCGAGCAAATGGAGTGTATCACACACCTTAACACAGCCAGGGGGAGTGGGACGTCCTGAGACGAGGCAGAGACAGCTGGCCTGGCTGAGGAGTGGCCAGCAGAAGGACAACCAAAGGGTCCACAGGCTGTCAGTACTTTTAGGCAGAGCGAGGATGAAGGCATTTGGTTCCAAAGCCAGAGTGAAACATGCTGGGAGCCAGCACGAGCACGTCCCAACTGCAGCAGAGCCCTTGGAGAGATGCTACGTTCACCTCTAGGCAGCTCCCCTCCGTGCCCAGGAGAGGAGGAGCACTGTGTGGGCTCCAGCCTGCAAAATCTAGAGCAGTCCCCACGTCCCCTTTCTGCAGGGGAGAACCCTGGTGGTCAGTCACCTGGCCCTCAGGTGTCCTCCTGCTACTCCTAGGCTGAGGGATAAGAAGTGATGGGCTGGGTACAGCCACTCTGGGGGGGCTAGCTTGGGGGGCAGCCTCGCCTTGAGTCTTGCTGCAGTGGGGGAAAGAGGGAAGGCCATGGTCCTATTGACTCCAATCTGCAAGTGACCATAATGGTTTTTCCCACCTGCGCAGGGCTTTACAGCTAGCAAGGCCCTTTCCTTTCTCTTGTCACTGCCCACATCCCTGGGTAGCCCGGAAGGTCCCCCTGCTCTATCCCTCCTCTGTCCAGATTCAGGCCCACCAGGGACCACCTTCTCCAGCAGAAGGAGATGGGCCACACAAGGTCTGGCCCCTGCTTCCCCACTTGTGCCACTGGGCTTGGCTGGCTGGGCCCCTCCCATTTGCTGGCATGAACATTGTGCTGCGATGGCCTTGCCCTGGAAGGGGACATTGTCAAGGCTCCCTGGGGCCAGAGGGATCCTCAGAGGACACTCAGCCACTGCCCCGCCTCTGGGAAAGACAGGCGGCCCCTGAGTCATTGTGGGCAGATGGGAGCCTGTCCTATTTTTTTCAAAATATCCACAAGATATGCCACCATCTGCTTAGGTAGTCAAATGTGTACGATGATCTGACGAGGCCAAATGGGAAACTGCTAGGCACCATTTATGGCTGGGTTCAGCAACATGCAGGAATGAAAAGAATCCCCTTTGTCTAAACAGCACTTTCCAGTTTACCAGGTACTTTCCAGGGAGATTTACAGTTTTCAAGGGACTTACCTGTGCAGCTCCGTAAAGGAGCATGACTTTTTAACTGTGGGCCTCGTGCCCGAGACTCGGAGTGAGTGGTCTTGCGTGTGATCTGGGCGTTTATGGCTTTGGAAAGGTCCGCAGGTGGTTCGGAAGCACAGCCAGAAGGAGAGCCCTGACTGCGCCGTCTCATCCCTGCTTACGCTGCCCTGAGAGACAGAAAGGGCACACACTGTTAGACCCAGGTTAGAGATGGGAAAATGGAGGTTCAAGACACTGAAATAGCGTGGCTGGGGAAACACATTTAGCTAAGACCCCAGTCCAGGTCTTCGGTCCACTGGTGGGTGCTTCCCCATCACGCCTCACTGCCTGGCAGCCCCAGGACAGGGAAGTCTGTTAGGAGGTTCCCCTGCTCAAAAACACACCTCCCAGGAGCATGGAACCCACGAGTCGGTCATGCCCTAATTAATTTAGCATGTTCTTGCAGTGCTGTCATGTCAGCCTTCGACACCGCTGTGGGGAAAAAGGTAAACCAAAGAAAAGTGTCGTCTTTCTGAACCCTGAGAAGTGTCGACGGAAGACCAGCCCCATCCCAGCGTGGTATGTGTGTGCTGAAGCTGTTTGAGGCAGTTCCCAAACTTTTCTGATCATACAAAGCACGTGAGATACTTACTCAAACTGCGAATTCTTTAAAAAATACATATTTTTGAAATTAAAAAGAAACTGAATCAAGATCTCTGGGAGAGAGGATTAAGAAACTGTAGCTTTGACAAGTGCCTTGGTGATGCTCATCATCGCAGAAGTTCGGGGGAAATTGCTGCTGGACGGTGGCTCTCAACAGGGCAAGGTGGCTATTCGAGCAGGGCAGGGCTCCAGCTCAGCACCTCCTTCTTTAAAGTTGTCCTCGAGGCCTCTCTGGGTGATGAGAGTTCCACCCAGAGCAGGGGTTCTCAACTGCGGCACCAGAGGCATTTTGGGCAGGAGAATTCTTCATCTGGGTGGGCCGTCCTGCACACTGGGTGAAATGCGGTAGCATCCCTGGCCTGTACTCACCAGATGCCAGCAGTGCTGCCCATCCTGTTGTGACAACCAAAAATATTTCCAGAGAATGCCACATGCGCTGGGGGCAAAGTCTCACACACTCACACACACACACACACACACACACACATACACACACACATACAAACACACACACACACACACACACACACACACACACTGTGGAGAACCTTTGGTCTAGCGGAAAGGAGGGAGGCCTGGATGTGCAGAACCCCCCATCTCGGGTCAGTTCTGCTCCTGACCCTCCTTGTGAGATGAGCCACACACACAACTGCCTGAAGCCTCAGTTCCTCCATCTGTAAAATGGGGACGGAGTCTGTCTTGCAGCAACGGTGTGAAGATGGATTCGGATTCAGAATGCAAGTGCTCTGACTTCCTTAGTAAAATGGCATCCGAAGGTGGAGAAAATTTGCCACCAGTCTCCTGAAGTTTCTGAGATTAAACCAACAATAAACCCCATAAAGGCCACTTCCTTGATTCTGCCACCAATGCGATGCTTGCCTTCGGGACAATGCCAGATTCAGCTCCTGGCATTGGCCACCTCCGCCACTCTGTGGCTCATCTCTACTGGTCCCAAATTCCCTGTACTCTTCCCTGGGAAGAGAAAGCAAGGGGGAGCTGGAGAGAATCGCACAATCCCTCTCGAACAAGTCACTGGGGGTTAGGTCATCCTCTGTGACCAGGGCATTCACTCAGGCAGCTTAACAGCAACACACAGGGTAAATGTTCGGCAAAAACTGTTTGTAAACATGGCAATAATACCTTACATGTTTGGGTATTGTTAAACAAATAATACTGTATTTCAGCACAGCCTGGTTAGGAATTTTATTTTTTTCTAGAGAGGGCACCTGGGGGACCAGGCTTTTCTTAACAGGTTAAGAGCTATATACTACGCAGGTGACCCTCAATTACTCAAGGCATACAAAGGTAGAGCTGGCCCTAATAATAGCATTCACTTACATCAATCACGCAGTGGACCAGGCACAGTTATAAATGCTTCACTCACCCACTTCTTGCAATAATGCTATGAAATTGATACTATTGTTATCATCACTGTAGATGAGGAAACCAAGGCACAGAGAGTTTAAGCAACTTGTCCACTATCCAAAGCTAGCAAGTGGCCAAGCGAGGCATCAAGCCAAGGAGGCTGGACATCTTCAGGAGGGCAATTGAGTCATGTTTATTTGCATTTCAGCCCCTCCCCACCCCTGCAAAGCTGAACACACAGAATGCACCTGCTCGTGTACCAAGCACTGCAAAAAGGAGGCGTTCTGCAGAGCAACGGCAAGAGCGTGCGTTCCCAAGTCAGACCAACGCCCCCAGCTGTGTCTCCTGGGCAAGTTACTTACCTGCTTTAAACCTCTGTTTCTTCAAACTGTGAAAATCTGAACACAGCTCACACAACTATTTTCAGAAAAAGATGCAATAGTATCCATCATAACATAACCAGTGTGGTGCTAGCCCCTTGGTAGCTCTCTCAGTAAAGGTTTCTTCTCCTCCCTCTTCCTCCCTTCTTGTTGACGACCCCATCACTGACTCCTCGACAGTGAGAGATCCTTCTCTCACCTCAGAAATCACTCCCCAATCCAGCTGTTTCGTAGAAGACAGACTGGTATCAATTTGGCCCCACACCTTCCTTCAACCCATATTTGAGCATCCACCATGTGCCAGAAAGTTCTAAGCCATGCATACGTCAGTGAACAAAAGGAAGGTGGGTCACCACCGGTGCAGAGCATACTTCCCCAGTGTGGCCCCTGGTTACTGTCTCCAGAGTCGGATTTACACGGGTTCCAGCCCAGGGACTACTCTGGTCATGTGGTGTGCTTTGAAGGAACATGACAACCACCCTGCAAAGCCCGATTTCCATCCCGGGAGTCATGCTCTAGGTTTAGGAATGTCTTTCTATTTTGTCACCTTGGGTGAAGCTCTCATTGGTTAACAGGTGGGAGTGAATTTATCCAAGGGGTTACAGCACCACACCCCCATGCCTTCGGATTCTGAATCTAATCATCCTCTGAGCCTGTCAGTGTGGCCCCTGCACGGGAAGGCGCCTGTTTCACCAACTCTGTCAGGGGGAGGGGGTGGGCGTCAGGATCGGGGACAGAAGCCAGAGCCTTCTGGGCTCTGCTCTACTGAGCCAGGTCCACGGCAGCTCAACACTCCAATGCCTCAGTCGCACTCCCGTTCCTAGGACCATGTGAGGGCTTGGGGAGAGAAGTCATCCCATTGCTGTGAAGCAGACACTAAGTTTTAGAAACCAGCTTTCTTTGGAAAACTCAATGCCTCGCCCTGCTGTCTCCGGATGTCACGGATACAGGAGGAGTCGTTCCTTGCCTTGGGGAGAGACAGAAATTGAATCTAGAGACATCACATGGATCGTCTTAGCAGCACCTCCTATATTAAAAAAAAAACACCCCCTCAAAGAGGCAGCAGCCAAATTAATTGTTTTCCTGATTAACAAACACAATTAAGCCCCAAATGCTGCCGCTCGGGGGAAGGTTATTTGCGTTTTGTTTTTTTTTTTCTGGGGATCGTTCTGGCCACGGAGCAATGACAACTTCATTCTGATCCCTGCAAGAGGGGCCGAGAGAGAAATAACGCCACAAACTCATTATGGCCATGCTATTTAATTCCTCTCCAGGGAAGCCAGACCCAGCCTCGGTCAGAGGGAGGGATGCAAAGGCAGACAGGAATGTTGTCACTAAGCAGCAGTGAGAGCAGCTTCAAGGGACATCGAGAGAGCAAGCGACGTTCTGGGGAGCAGGTGAGGGTAGCGATTGTCGGCTCCGAGAGGACAGGGGTCATAAAAGTGAAATGGCCCAGAACTGCTCCTTGTGGGAATGAGCTAGTCTTTCGATGCATATTTATCGAATTGAGAAAGAAAGAAGAGAGTGAGGGATGCGGGAGGGGAGGAGAGGAGGGAGGCCGTGGTCGAGCTGCCTTTAGGAAACCGCATACTGGGGACGCTGAAGCGCGACTCCCAGTTTTGAAGGTCCAGTAACGACAGCGGCAATAGCAATGTCCCCCGTTAGGGCACGCCTGCTATGTTGCAGGCCCTCTGCTAAAGGCTTGCCATCCACGGCCTCGCTTCACCTTCCCCAAGCCCTGCCCAGGCTACACGTAAGCAAACTCAGGCTGATGGAAATCGAGCAACTTGCCCTGGGTCACAGCTAATAAGTAGATTTGCACTCAAGTCACTGTAACTCAAGTTGATCGCCGCAAAGGCTTAGTGGGAATTTTCTCCGAGGTCACTCGCCTTGGGTGGCACTAATGGTCACAGGTGGGGCTGGTCAGCTGCTCCCCGCTGCTCCATCAGCCCCTTTCTGCCTCTCAAGGGCTTCCAGGGAGACAAATCAAAGCAGCCGTGGAAGCCCTAACACCAGGAGAAAACGTCCCAAGAGCAGCCTCACTGTCCACCCTGTGCTGGTCCCTAATGCTGCAGGTTCCCGTCCACCCATTGACGCGGAGCTGGCGGGGTGGGACAAGGCAGCGAAGGCAAAGGGGCAGGGTGAGCTGGGCAGGCGGAGAGAGCTTGGGGTTCAGTCAGAGACTGCCCAGCAGGATCCCTGCTCCTCGACCTTGGGCATGTCCTGACTTCTCTACCACCCTTCCTCGGCCATAAAGCAAGGACGATGGCCTGAAACTTTCAAGATCATTGTGAGGATTAGGTGCAAGTTATGTAAAGCACATGGCACATACGGGCTCAATGTTGTTATTACTAAAGTGCTAGGTGCCTCAGTTTCTCCTCATGAAGAGTGAAGGTCATTATCTCCCCCCATTTCTCCCCATTCATTGATATTGTGAAGGCTCTGGGAATGTTCCAAGAACCATTAGAAGGCTGGTAGACTCCTTGGAGGAAGAGGAGAATGTCTTTGTTTCAAGGGCTCCGTGGGAGAGATCTTAGCCTCGAGTTCCCTCTGTGCCATTGCATCAGCCCATTGCAGAGCCTCAGTTTACCGCACACTAACCAGGTGAGTGAGTATGAATGGTTGGGGAGGATTCTTCCTCACTCTCTAGAAACAAGCTGCAGGCAGGTGTCATCACCACCGTCAGTCCCCACCAGGATGTGAGCAGAGGGGAAGAGCATCACCACAGGACGCACAGGCATTTCCTGCTCACAGGAACGCAGCCACTGCAGCCTTGCACCATCAGCCACGCTCTGCCGTTATCACTGTCTTGTGTCTTGGAGGAGCACTTCCCGAAGGAAGCCAACGTGGGCCGTGTCTAGGAGCCGTGGACTCAGGAAGTCCAGGTCAAGGAAAGAGGCTCCATAAAGGGAAGTGAACTGCCCCAAACTAGGAGTCGGCCTTGCTGAGAGGAAGTCACATGACACGAGGGGGAGGCGTGCTCAAGGGTGCTCAGGGAGCCACAGAGGGGAGAGGCTGGCCTGGCCTCCATAAGTGTCTCCGAGGCCTGGGCAACGATGTTTCTCCTGCCAGGCCCTTCTTACTCAGGAGTCATCCTGGGGGCTACTCAGCCGGGACCCTGCATCCTCCGTGGGTCAAAGCCACCTTGTTGGATTCTTTCCTGGGCTCACTCACTTTCCCCTGTGGCTCACTGTGGACCCAACGTCTGTGTCCCACCCCTTCATTCTGCTCCTCCCCCACCTCTAAACAGGATAGGACAGCTCCCCCCACCTGGCTGGTGGAGACCCTCCCCTGGTGACCTCTAACCTGCTCCCAGGGAGGATGCCCACCCTTCGTGCCCTGAGATGAGGGGCAGAGGCCACAGTTACCACGAGGATAGTCCTCAAGGGAGGAGACAGGTGGAAAGGAGAATAGGTCGGGCCCCAGAAATAATATCTCCATGTCCATGGAGCTCTTTGTCCTTTACAAAATACATTCCCGTTCACTATCTCACTTAATCCGTGCATTCATTTAGCAGATATTTACCGAGGGCATATGACAGAGCAAGTGCTTTCCTAAGCTAAGAGTGTACTGTGGAGAACGTGCTAGGTGAAGTCCCTGTTCCCACGGAGCTTGGAGTGGGAGACAGCAAACAGATAAAGGAGCGAGATAATTTTTAATGATGATAAGGGAAGGGAGAAGTGAGTTATGGTACAGGCAAAGCATGTGATTTGATGAGAGTGTTGGGGGTGGGCAGTGCCTATATAGATAGGGTGGTCAAGACCCCGCTAAGGAGATGACAGGCATGAACAGAGCCCAAAATGATGAGAGGAGCCAACTTTGTTGCTCTGGGAAAGCTGTGCAGGTGGGGACCAGCAGGTGTAAAGATTCTGGGGCAGAAATGAACTTGGGGTATCTGAGGGACAACAGGCTGCTGGCGGGCAGGGGGCAGAGGAGGTGAGGGGAGGTGTCAGTGGGGCCCAGCATCTGTGGGTCTCGGGAGCAGACTGAGCAGACGTGACCCTCTGTGGCCGTATCTGTTTTGCAGGTGAGAAACGGACAGGAGGTCAAGTCACTTATCTGAGGTCGTATGAACCTGACTTTGGGGTTCCCACTTGCACACAGTTCTCCAAACTACAGATCTCATGCTCTCTCCTGGACTGGCTGCTCCACGGAGCGTGGATGTCAGGCAAAAGGGGCTCCCCTGTCTCCACTCTTCTGAGGCCGAGGCTGCTCCCCTTGTGTCTACACCACTGGAACTTGTGTGTGCCTCTGGCCTCCGAGGATCCACATGCATGCATTCACTCAACAAATACGTGCTCAAAACCCACTATGTGCCAGGGCCCTTTCTGGGAGGTGGAGACACAGCAGTGAATAAAATAGACAAAATCCCTCCCCTCTCGGAGCTAACATTCAAGTGACGGGAGATATTAAGAGAAACCAAGTAAATAAATATTTGTGAAATATGTTAAACGGGGAGAAAAACAAGATGGAAAAGGAAGACGGAGAATGCGGAGGTTCAGTGTTCGACAGGGAGGAGGGGGAAGGTCTCGTGGAGGAGAAAGCGATGTCTGCACAAAGATCTGATGAAGGGGAGGAGGGAGCCATGCAGCGACCTAGGGGGAGGGCACTCCCAGCAGAGGAAACAGCCAATGCCAATGTCCTGAGCAGGCAGACTGCTGAGGAGCTGAGGAGCACAGCAAGGAGGCAGCGTAGCTGGGGAGGAATGCACCAGGGAAGAGGCGGTGGGGACCGGAACGTGCCACAAAGCCCAAGCCGGGCCACACCACGTGCCCTCCAGCCCAGGCCCCAATCCCTCCAGAGAAGAGCCCTGCAGACATCACTGTCCCCCATATGATCCTCACTGATCCAGGGCTCATTCGTCCAAAGTCCTCAGTCACACAGAGAACCCCTGCGAGCCAGATTTGGAGCCAGCAAAGCTCCAGGGGAGGAAAATATGGAGATTTAAACAGGCGATGATGACACAGAGCTAAAAACCCCAGACTCTCAGCGGGAGCTGGGTTTCAACAGTGAAAAAGCATCTTAAGCCACTTGACTTCATCTTGGCCCTCCAGATATTGTATGCATTAAATAACAGCCAGATCTTAATGAAAGCTAGTTACGTAAATTTGGGGAAAACAGCAACAAAAGCACTTCTCATAACACAAGACATCAGCTCTTTTATTGTTTCATTGCTCCTGGCATGCAAGAGAGTTACTGAGAGCAGGTACTTCAGGACGACACATAATGTTGGCATTTTTCACCCTACCATCGGGGTACCAACTAGAGAGATCATTTACCATTAGCAAAGAGCAACTATTTCCAATCTTTTTTCCCCAGTCTCCTTTTTTACTAATTCAACACCTCTCAACTGATAGGATACTTGCTCAACTTTACCTACAGCTCTTGAAAACACGTAGGCTACAAAAATCACTTGGGCTGCTAGGTTCTAGACCCATGGAAGTACCACCCAGAAAGTCGTACAAGGCTTTTTGCAGTGTACAAGGTCAAAGTCCAATGTAATGAAGTCCAAGGAGATGCACCCATACGTGGGGTGGGGGAGGGGAGTGCAGAGTGGAGCACCATGGCATTGCAGCTAAGACCAGGGATCTAGAGTTGGACCGCTTGGGCTCAAATCCCAGTTCTACCATTTGCTGTTTGGGTTTCCACCATGTAAAAGGGTCTTAGGCCACTTGACCTCATTCTAGATCTTCAGAGATCTTACACATCAAAGAACAGCCAGATAGATCTTAATGAAAGCTGTGAAGCTGGGGCATGCATCTCAACCCAAGCCTCAGTTTCCTCATCCATAAAATGGGAATAGTAATGGTATCTACCTCAAGGAAGTGTTTGGATATTAAATGAAAGAACCATTGCAAAATAAGTATAGAAATCACTCCATAAAAGTAAATTTTCATTATTAGATTCTTGTTACAATAAAGTACTGGAAATAACTGGGCTAATCGGCTAGAATTGGGCATGTTTGTTGTTATAATGAAACCCAAGGACATGGGCAATGAACAAAGGCATGGCCAAGAATGTTACAGAACTGGATTCTGTACCTAGGCTTCCTATGGCATCACTGACCAAGAGCTGCCTGTGTCCTTATCTCACTCTGGGCCCCATCCTGTCCCTCCTCTGTGAATCGGGTTACACTACATGCTCTCCAAGGTCTCTTCCAGCTCTGATGCGCATCTCTAAACAGGAACTGGGCCCTGTGAGGGGAACGATGATCGCAGGAGGATCGCCGAGTCTGCACCTTCCTGGGAGAGAGGACAACCTCCCTTGTGCTGGATCACCTTAGCCTTGGCTGGCCAGCTTTTCTCTGATCCATGTCCTTCCTCCTGTGTAAGGCTGCCCTGGTTTTCCTTGTGGGATGTGAGGAGCTGGGATTGTGGGATGAGGATCTCCCACCCCCTACACACACATATACATGGGCATGTGCGTGCACACACACACTCACACACAAGCAAACACACGCACACACACACCCCTCTTGTACCTGATGCCTCGGTTGTATAGGGTAGGATGATTTAAGTCTCCTCTGGCGGCAGCATCTACACCAGCTGCTGCATCTAGTGGAAGATGCTGGTAAACCTCCCACAAATTGTCTGGAAATGGAAAACAGCTGGATGCCTGGCAGGAGGATGAGAAGGAAGCAGATCTACTCCACACCCCCAGCCCTTGCTTGGACCAATTCTCTGGCTCAGTTTTCTCTAACCCGGACACTTAGGCCCAATGCAGGGTGGTGCACGGGCCCAGCTGGAACGGGCCAGGGGGTGTGGGGCACAGGGCCTCTGCCCAGCAGAAGAAAATCCCAGGATGAGCTGCTCACTCGGGAAGGTAGACTCGAGAAGTAGTGCTTGGCGGCTGCGTGCCAGACTCCCGCTCGCTGTCATTTCCACCCGTCTCCCTGAGCCTCGGTTTTCCTGCCTGGATTTCACGCCGGCTGCTCAGGCCCTCGCACTGGGCATTGCAGGTTGAGATAACATATTACCAATCCCAAAGCCAAGATGAGGAGATCAGAACATGCCATTTTAAAGCAGTAGCAGCCAGGGCTAATCTGCCACACTCAGTTCCAGGATTTGAAGACAAACACCTCCCCAGGGTGCTCTGACCAGTCACTCCTCTGAGGCTCCCTTGGGTGGCACTTCAGATCCTCTCCGACAAACGTGCCAAACAGCTCATCAGCAGTTCCCCCCATTACGGACCCCCAGGCTGGGACCTGCAGGATCCCTGGGATCTTCCACTCCCCATCTCCCAGGCACTCCGGGAACAAGAGGGGGCTCTCCCATACGAGGCAGTAAGTCACCTGGTTTTATTCCCTTGCTTGATAAACAAACATTTTTTCTTTACGTCCCCATGTCCCCTGCATCCTCTGGGAGCCCAGGGCCCACAGAAGCTTCCGTCCAGCCAGCAGGGAGAGGCCGGGAGCCCCAGAGGCTGACTCCAGGGCCACCACGTGACCTGGGGCAAGTCACCCAGCTCCTCTGCTTCAGTTTCCACATCTGTACAATAGGGACAATAATCTCTGTCCTGCCTAATCCCAAGGGATATTTTGAGGAACAAACTGAAGGCATTTTGAGTAGAAAATATTTAAGTGTAAGCTCTTCATAAAATTTCGGGTTGGTTTGTTGTACTCAGTTTAAGAACTCTCTTTCTTTTGTTTTACTTTCTGTGAGATTATTTTGGAATGAATCTATAAGGGGCCCACTAGCCACTGGAGGAAGTTAAAGAACCAGAGAAAAATAGTAGTAGGAATGGGAAGAAAACCGAAACAACACAAGCCAAAGCAAACAAATCAAAGCTCCTCTGGAATCCGGGGGCCAGAGTGTTCCTGCCACCTCTGGACAACGTTCTTTCTCTAATGTCGCTTTCATCACAGGAGAGGCAAAGAAGTGCAGGCGTAAACACCCTGCCCACCCGGCCCCTGCAGTGTTTGATCCTCCTCCCTACCACAGAACTCTGCCCACAGGTCCAGGAGTTGAATAAAAAGCCGAGAAAATAAGAATGTGGATAGAGTCAAGTCTATCTTGCTAGTCATGAGTGTCAGCTGAGATGAGCCTGGTATGGGTAGTCATTGAGATCGTATCCACTTCTGAATTGGGAGTGACACGTCTCTCAAGCAAAAAGGTATTTCACAGAAGGAACGAGGATGGTGATGGTGGTGATGAGTTACTCTCACCATAGTTTATTGAGCACCTCATGTGTGCTACAAGCTTCACCCGTTTTAATTATAAGCCTGACATCATCCTTATAAGGCTGATGGTTTAGTCACAGCAGGCTTCTCAAACTTCAGCGTCTACCAGAACCACCTGGAGGGTTTTTAAAACCAAGATTGCCAAGTTGCACCCCCCAGAGAATTCCTATCTCTAACAAATTATAGATGAGGCCGATGTTGCTGCTCTGGAAACCACACTTGGAGAGCTACTGAGTCAGGTGTTCGGAAAGATCATAACCATTTAAAAGTACTTGAGCTGAGATGCGAACCTAAATCTGTTGACACCAAGCCTTGCACAAGTACCTTGGAGTCTCATTGTCTACTGTAGCTGAATCCAGTGTGAGTGAAGTGTGAAACGCTGGCCCTGGAGTTATCTAGAATCTGAAGCTTTTTGAAGAACGTTTGAGGATAGAAGAGGCCTGGTGGCTCCTTCAGGCGAATTCTGCAGGCAGGAAAGCTTCCTGTACAGAATTCCTCCCGGACGCATTGTTTCCACGCCCAGTTCCCCCACTAGCCAGATGTGGTCCTCACGGAGACCACGTCTGAAATCCCAAGTGGTCGATCTGTGAACCTGCCACGAGGTGACTTCTGAAACCCCCAGCAGTACCGTGGGACAGAATCTGAGCCTTCATGAAGTCACTCCAACTGTTTGCTGTGACTCAGTTTCTTGATTATTAAAAAAGAGAGTAATTCCTGCCACCCCAAGGTCCCAGCTCAAACGTGTAAATAAGTGGCAACTAAAAATAAATGCCCAGTGCTCACAGCTCTTTCGCGATGGGTGTCCTATAAACACCGGCCGCCATCGCCATTGTTAGTGACGTGGAGCACTCGTGAAATGGGGGGTTTGCAAAGCACTTTCCAAATGTGCTTCTCGTGGTTGCCGTTGGCGAGAGCTTTAAAAGATTCCTGGACGGAAGTGTGTCCTGTAGAGTCTAACTCGGTCCTCTCTTCTAAAAGTGTGATTTTTTTAAAAAGCAGGAAAGAACAATTTTGCATAGCAGTTCTCTCATTTCAGTAGGTCCAGCTCCTGGTCCCTGCATCCCTGGGTCTGTCCCCAGTAAACTGCCATGTCAACAAGCATTAATTAAAAGTAAAATCGGTTTTTAAAAATAGTGAGACATCTGCATATATAATGCCATTTTATCGTTACAATTAGGCAGATGGGTGTTTAAAGCAAATGCAAAATCATTCCGGGAGGACTTACATTCTGTGTAAGACAAACAGGCTGCACAGGCCCTGGCAGGCAGGCTGCACCCTGCACCGTGTCCATCCCGCAGAGCTGCTGGACAGGGAGCAGAAGGGACTATGGGAGGACTTACATTCTGTGTAAGACAAACAGGGCTGCACAGGCCCTGGCAGGCAGGCTGCACCCTGCACCGTGTCCATCCCGCAGAGCTGCTGGACAGGGAGCAGAAGGGACTATGGCCACACTGCTGCTCTGCCTTCATTGGGCTCACAGCCTAGGACTCTGGGGAGGCTAATTCCCAGCAATCCAGCCTGTAGGAGGCGGTCCTTTCCTCTATGTCCTTCTCAGGGCCCTTCAAATCTCACCCAAGAGGCATCTATTTACTCTACCCATGGGTGGCACTGGCCTACTACTAATCCTGGGAGCAAGTATCTCTCTTCTCTGCCTCAGATTATACTTTTGAAAATCCAAAGGCAATTTTCAGAGCCAATCACATAAAGAGAAGGGGAAAGACCATGCCTTTATCTATAAGCACCACCTGATAAATGTCTTCTACATTTTAGCCCCAGGAAAACAGTTACTATCCCCTTACGAAGAGGCATCTTCCATAAACCATACACTGATTGTGTAATCCAATCTATTCCCCTTCTTTGCCTTGGCTGCCAGACATCTCAAAACTCAAATATTGCATTGTGGTCACTAAAATAGACTAGACTTTTAGTATAATTATCTCTTCTTCTATACAGTTCTGAGCTTTTATTTTATGTCTTACTGAACACATAACACAGGAAGTCAGGCTCAGAGCTAACATTATCCCTGCACTTCAGCAAGGATGGAAAGAATCTTATCATGTTTTAAAGAGCTGGAACTGGCTCAAATTCATTAATGAGCTGAACCAAAGACTATTATTCCTAATAGGAGTTCTCATGGTGTTAGAACTATTTCAAAAGGGAAGTGAAAAGAGAACGCTGATACTATTTATTGAGTGCCTACTCTATCCTGGTCACCTTAAATATCTTATTTCACATAATCTTCACAACAACCCTATGGAATTGGTTGAATCTGTCCCTATAACCCTCAGTTGCCTCATTTGTAATCTGCTAACTGGTTTCTTATTCAAGTTCTCATGATTAATTAGCGGGGCTGAAATTAGACACAAAATATACATCTGACATCAGAGCACACACCAGGTCACTGCTATCCTAAATAGTGCTTTCATGTAAAACCAAGAAAGGTGCCCCAGAGGGAGGACACAGTACTGCAGTGACAGGGACACTGCCTTCATGTAAACAGTGCATAAGCTCTAGAGAGGGCAAGGATAGAGGCCTCTGCGTCATTCTCAGAAGTAGCTTTGACAAGGCCTTTGTTCTGTTCTTTCTGGGCCACAATCCTGGGCCATACTTCCTGGTTCCTGGGCATCTAGGTGGGGCCATGTGACCACTCCTATTGAATGGAATGAGGATAAGCATTCTATCTGTCACCCACTGGCCTGTGAGCTCTAGGCAGTTAGTTTTCCACTCTTTCCCTTTTCCCACTCACTGGCTAAAAAGAAACTTTGAGGACTAGAGGAAGATGGAATCATAAACCAAAAACAGGACTCTTGAGTCCCTGAATGACCTTGTGGAGCAGACCCCATTCCACCTGCTTCAAACAGCATTGGACTGTGATTTGAGTGAAAAACACTACTGTACTGTGTTTTAGCCTCTGATGTGGGGGCTTGTCACAGTACTTGTCCTGCCCTAATGCAAGCCCAGACTACCTTGCTTTCTTTTAACCGGCTTGCCTAAAAAGATTCAAATGACCTACAGTTAAAAGCAGTAAGGTTCTGATCAAAGAGGATGGAGACGGTGGGAGAGACAATTCCATTTCCTTGTTCCTTCAAGTAAAATTCTCCACAAATCACCCCTACTTGCTTATGCCTGTTACTCCAAGCCCAACCTTCCAGGACATTTCAAGTTAATCTCACTTTCCATTCAGAGCTTCATTCATACTTATGAGTCATAGAACTGTGGGGTATATGAGCTAAAAGACACCTCTAAAGAAATTATTACAACTTTTGAAGATAAGAAAACTAAGGCCAAGGTATATGGCTTGCCTGGGTCACAGAGCCAAGGTTAATACCCAAGACTCATAACTCCATCCAGGTGGATGGAAGCCACACTCAAGCAGCCGACCTGTATGAAAGGACACAGCCCTGCCTGGAAGGCTCCCTCCCAGAGAGGCGACAGTGTTCACACTGAGACTGTTCTGTGGACGGGGCCACTGGAGCCCTCCACTGGACAGGCTTGGTATGTCCTTCGCTGCCCAGTCAGGTCCAAACTGCTCAACTCCAAGGACAGAGCGAAGTAACTGTGGCAACACTCTCCAGGTGTCCACACCACTATCAGTGCCTGGATTAAAACCTCTCCGAGATTGCGAGCTAGTCCCAGGCACGTCCCCACGTTTTCCAGTCGACAGACTGTGCCTCCCAGACAAATGTAACGTCACCCCAGGCAGGGACTCCCGAGTCCACTTTTTCACACCGAGAGCCGGCAACAGGGCCTCCCGCATCACAGCACCCCGCTTCCTTCCTCTGGTTCACTGGTGCTGTGAAAATAAAGAATGTTCCCTCTGTTTCCCATCTCCTTTTAAAAAAAAAAAAAAAATTAGTTCTAGATGAAATTAGCATTCGTCCTCTCTAACTGTGTTTGTGGCAGCGTCCCAATAGGAAAGAAAGGAATTCAAGAGGAAAAGAGATAATAAACGCCTCCATCTAAATGATGCTGAGAGGAAAATGAGGAGCAGGACCGAGAGGCCAGCGGGCTTGTTCCAGCCCCTCCGCACGCTGCTGTGAACAAAAGCTTGCCCTGGAGGGAGTGCGGTCTGGCAGTGGCCGGTTCACCAAGTGGGGACCAGAGAGCAATTGTAATTCCACTCTCTATCCCAAAGGTGATTTTCTCCAAGACAGCCTGACACTGAGCGTCCATTTCTCCAGCTCTATAAAGCGAATGACTAAAAAATCATGGAATACCAGAAGTGACATCTCATCTCAGTGGTTCCCTCTGCAGACGGGCGAACCCAGGGCCAGAGAGGGAAAGGACTTGCCTAAAACCACCCAGCTAGTAAGTGGCAGAGGTCGACTGGACCTCAGGTCTCCAACACTCAGTCCTGCCTTCTTTTCCTCGCACAAGAAATGCCACGAGACAAAGGCCCCAGAAAGGGCTCAGAAGTTGTGAGTGTTTTTTCCCCAGACACCTTTAAAACAAAGCAGCCTTCCACCTGCCTGGGTGCAGTCCTGCCTATGAACAGGGGGACTGAGCAAGAAACAAGGTTTTAGGACCCAGGGCTTTGGGTGTGTCCTGAATATGGGGTGAGGCACTGACCCTGGATGTCTCAGAAGATCTCTCCATGACTGGGTAACGTTCCTGGCCTACCTGCTTCATCGGATTACCATGATTTTGATGAAATGATATACTCCAAATCATTTTATTTGTGGAAAGGGAATCTGAGTGACTCTCATCCAGATCTTTTGTTTTATTTTAGAACCATTTTAGAAGACCAGAGCTCAGAGAAGTGACATGGAATACACTCAGAACTCCACACTCTAAGCCATCTCAGCCTCCGTATTGCTTGCTCCAGGTATTGGGGCCCACGTAGGAGGCTGAAGACCCACAAAGTCACCAAGACTTTCTCAGAGAGTAAAGGAGTCTCAGGGGCAAAGGAGAGCTGGGTGTGGGATGCTGCAGGGAGCCACGATCCTCCTTGCTGGTGGCTCAGCGATTCTTCATGCATTTTACCCAAAGCCTCCTCCTACGCTGATTCCAAATCTAACTGGCGGGCATTGGCGAAAGTCTTCATGATCTAAGATCTACCACCCAGCATTGTTCAGAACCACCTGGGCAATGTTCGTAGATGCCAGGGCTTCACACTAGACTCACTGAATCAAAACTTCAGGAGCGAGCTCCAGGAAGTTTATCCACATTTATCTATCCTGAACTAACAGCTCCCCACGCATTTAAAATAAAATAAAATAAAACCCAAACACCTGAGCACCTCCTGCAGGGCCCCACAGAGCTCCCCACCCCTACCTCTCACTGGCCTGCTCTGTGCTCCTCATGCCAAACTCACCCCTGCCTCAGGGCCTTTGCACTTATCTTTTCATCTACCTGGAGCAATTCTCTTCCTGATCTTTCCTTCTCATTATGTAAAAAATAATTGTTTATTCAAGTACCATCCTTTTCATTATTCAGGCTCCAGGTAGCTCCTCCAAAATGTCTACTTTGCCATCTTATCCTGAGGTACCCAACCCCCAGGCTGCAGTCAGGTACCAGTCCTTGGCCTGTTAGGGCCACGGAGCTCCGCCGTCCCCCCCCACCCAACCCCCATTCGTGGAAAAATTGTCTTCCATGAAACCAGTCCCTTGTGCCCAAAAGCTTGGGGACCACTGATTTTATCTACTACTACACCTCACCCATCAAGTCCTTTTCTGTCATTAGAGTGTCCTTAAAGATAGGATTTCTGTTTTGTTCCCTTCTGTATGTCCAGCACCTAGAGCAACACCTAACATGTCATGGGGACTTAATAAGTATTTGCTGAAAGACTGAATGAATGACATTACCCTATTTTGTTCTAAAATTCTCTAATTTATCTGTTTACGTGCTCATTACCTATCTCTCCCACAAGAGTGCGAGCTCCCTGTGAGCAGACACCCCACCTGTCTTGTTCCCACCCTATCCTCAGTACCTGGAATACTATCTGAGCCATAGCGGGTGTTCAATACGTGGTTGTTGAATGAATGGATGAATGAACTAATGCCTGAGAATCCTTGAGTTGGGACGTCTGTTTGGGGTGGGGACAAGGTAACTGTTTCCATCAGCAAATACATTTCTAGTCACTGTGCAAGAAGCTGGGAAATTTTTTAAAAGGCATAGAACATGCACTTTGCCCAAAAATTGCCCACAAATTCATCAGGGGAGACAGAGGCATGAACAAAATTAATGCGAGGGTGCAGAACTGTGTGAACAAGATGTTCTGGAGGCCCGAAGCAAGAGACCATCTCTGACTCGGACAACCAGGGAGGCTTCAGAGAGGAGGCAACGTTGGAATCAAGCCCTAAAGGATGAAGCAAAATGGGAGTGGAGAAGTGGAAAAAGATAGTCAAAGAAGCAGTTTGAGGGCAGACGGCATGCTGAGGAAAGAGCCCACTGGTGGGGGGTGTGGTGGCCAGGTGACGCTGAGAAGTCCTCAGGACAGTGGGGCCCAAGCTGTTCAAGTGGGAACAACCTCTGCCCCTTTTAAAGGCTCTTTATAAACAAGCCGTATGAAGGTACAATATCCATTCATACAGAGTAAATAAACCTTTGAAGTCTAAAAGAAACGAAGTCCGTATTTTCACTCCAAAAGCATGAAACAAAGATCAGCAATCACAATTTAAAGAGCAAATGATTTCTGTTTCACTGCTCATCACCTAATCGTAAGTGTATTTTTAAGTCGACTGACTAGAAAGCATATGACTATATTACATACAAAAGGGTTTTTAAAAATTAATAGACTTTATTTTTGAGGGGAGCAGTTTTAGATTTACAGGAAAAAATTGGGTGAAAAGTACAGAGAGTTTCCATCGATCTTCTCTCTCGCCTTCCTCAGTTTCCCCTATTTTTAACATTTTGCATTCCCATGGTACACTTGTCACAACTGATGAGCCAATATTGATACACTGTTATTAGCTAAAGTCTGTAGTTTACATTAGTACTCACTCTTTGTGTTGTACATTCTGTGGCAGCGGTCCCCAACCTTTTAGGCACCAGGGACCGGTTTCATGGAATACAATTTTTCCATGGACCGGGGGTGGAGGGGATGGTTTCGGGATGGTTCAAGGGCATTACATTTATTATGCACTTTATTTCTATTATTATTACATTGTTAACCTCTCTGCCAATGATAATCTGCATTTGCAGTCACTCCCCAGCGCTAGCATCACCACCTCAGCTCCACCTCAGATCATCGGGCAGTAGATTCTCATGAGGAGCATGCAACCTAGATCCCTCCCATGGCAGCTTACAGCAGGGTTCACGCTCCTATGAGAATCTGATGCTGCCGCTGATCTGACAGGAGGCGGAGCTTATGCGGTGATGCCAGCAATGGGGAGCGGCTGTAAATGCAGATGAAGCTTCTCTGGCTTGCCCACCGTTCACCTCCTGCTGTGCAACCTGATTCCTAACAGGCCAGGACTGGTACCAGTCTGTGGCCTGGGGGTCAGGGACTGCAGTTCCATGAGGTCTGAAATGTATAATGAATGTATCCACCATTGCAGTATCATGCAGAATAACAGTTTCACTGCCCTAAAAATCCACTCTGCTCCGCCTATTCATCCCTCCCTTCCTCCCCCAAACGAAAGGCTTTTTAATCAATTTTTTATTGGAATTGTATTGCTGACAACAGCCTTTACCTGTATTGGAAAATGGCATGTGTATTTACTGGACCTACTGACCACGCATGGGACACGTGTGGGTTCCTGGACCCCAGTTCCAGGGAATCGTCTGAGGACTGGGAGCTACGCTGAAGGCACTAGGGAGCCATGGAAAAATGTTGAGCAGGAGCTTATTCGGATGGGATTTGGGTCTAAGGAAGTCAATCAGCAGCCCTTGCAGACACGGAGACAGGAAAGGCAAGATAGAGGGATCCGGGGAGGCCGAGTCACTGCTGGGTGCTCCAAGGTATGTCATCATTG
>RJWJ010007889.1:0-55632 GCA_004363605.1 Indri indri | reverse complement strand
TCCGTCAGCTCCAGCTCCAGGTTGACGCGCTCCGACTCCTTCTGCCGACACTCCTCCTCCAGCCTCTTCAGCTTGTCCTCCAGCACCGCCTGGGTCTTCCTGCCTAAAACCCCCAAGAACATGCTCCAGGGGCGGGCACAGACTTTCACAACAGTAGAGGAGAGGACGCCCGCCCCCCAGCCAAGGGTTTCTATGAAACATTTCAGGTGTGCTTCCCTGACGTAGGTCCTTTCTACAAAACTTGGACCCAGCTGATCTTTAAAGAACCAGAGTCCTTCCCCACTCACCTTTCTTTGCTGCCGCTGGAGGACATGAGCAGGAAACAGGAGACCCTGATTCTTACAAATCCCAGGAACTCCTGGGTCTGGGCCTCAATGCACTCACTTAAAAATGTGGACCTCAAACTGCATGGCTCCCAGAGGTGCCACTGCCCTAGCGAGTCTGGCTACTGTTCTTTTCTTATGCTTCCAGCGTGGTTATTGAGTCGTCTGATTTGCCCCTGTGGCAGCAAACACCAGTACCGCCTGCTTCTCTTCCGGACACGGCATGCACTTCTTTAAGCACATTTGCTTTATTTATTTTATTTGAGCAGTGGGCAGATGAGAAAACCAGTCCAAGACAGGAACAGACTTGTGCTGGGGCCCAGGCTGGAGCTGGCCAGCACTTGAGTTTGTCTTTTTCAAGGGCAAAGCTCCCCCAACCTTTCTGCATCTTCTCCATCCTGTACGCCTGGAGTAACAGAAGCAGGAAATCCTACTTCTGGCTCGTTAGGCTCAACGCCCCGTCCCATTCTTGGACTCCAGTCCCTCAGGGCAGCCCCACACTGCTGTCACATCCTGCCTCCTCCTGCAGGGTCGGCCTGATCCACTCAGCACACACCTGTCCTCCCAACCACTAAGCTCCAGAACCACTTCCTTCCGTTGTAATCACTTAGGATTGCAGTCAAGAAAGGCTCGAGCTGCAATTAACTGCTCACTGTGCAAGCACCTCAGTCCTCCATGCGTGGTTAAGACACTTTTCAACCTCCCAGTCCCCTGCAGCATCTGCATTCCACCATCTCTCCCCTCCTGGGCTAGCAAAACCTGTATATAAAGACTCAGGTCTGCCCCAGCATAAGAACCAGTCAGGAACTGAAGCGATATATGTTTAAGCAGTTCCATCCCCAGTGTCAGGAACCAAGTACCTCATTCCTGCTAGCAAGAATCAGCAAGCTTGACCCAGTGGTACTGTTCCAGCTCCTGACTCAGTTTCCCAATGACTGTGCCTTTACTCTTAGTCCCTTTCTTGGGGTTTGGACTCTTCTAACCTGGCCTCTTCTCTGACAAATTCCCAGACTCCAGACTCTCACCTGTCCCTTCTCAGTGGGAGAGAAGGCTGCTTCTCCCCACACAGAGACCTCCCACCTTGCCTGAACTTTTGAACATTACTCATCCCTGCGGGCTGCCCTCCTGCAGAGAAATCCAACTGACTCATTATACAGTGACCAGAATCTACTAAGACCTACGGACACAGGGGTCATCCTCTAGACACTCTCTGCTGTCAGCTCCTGAAGCTGAATGAAGTCCCCCCACATCCCTCCTGTCTCAGCAGGCAGCTTGCGGGCCAGCCCTGGCCTCCGCCCACCTGCTACGTAATTCAAACATGGTGGCACCTGCCCTGGGCTTACCTGCAGTGTTTCCAAACCCAGGAAGCACTGCATGGAATAACATACTCTTACTAAATAAAATGATAGCCTTGGCGAGTCACAGATCCTGTGGGCAAAGCAGGATGAAACGTATAATCTCCGACACAAACCCTGCCCTGGGCCAGTCGGAACCGACTCTTTCATACCAGCGTTCACTTCGATGGCGGCTCTCAGGTCTTTTCTCTCTTTCCGGAGCTGGGCCAGTCTATTCCGCAGGGCTTCTTTCCTCTTCAGCAGCTCTTCTTCTTTGGTCTGTAGCCTCTTGGCATCTGCTTCTACCCGGTTCTTGCCATACTTGTACTGGTCAGCATCTTCGAAAGAAAGTTTAATCAAGCACACAATGGTCTTCATAAATGGTCTTCACAAAGTCTGTGTAATCAGCCAACTCAGTAAAATAAACTCAAAGCCAGTTATTTTGCTAATTCAACAAGAAAAAACAGGACTGGTTTGAACTAAGCAGAAAAGTGACTAACTCAAATGCTCTGGTATTCTTTGAATCAAATTTTTTTAAAAAAGAAAATAGAATGTTAGGAAATTCCTTTGATTCCCTTCCCTTTGAGACACACAACTTATAGTTAATCTTCAACAAGGTTGTAAGTGAACATTCTATAATTTGAAAAGATAGGATTCTATTACTATCAAAAATAATTTCTTGGATTTGTGTAGTTCTCTATATTTTTCAAAATACTTCCATAGCACTGCAATATCTGTTCCTCATGACTATTCATATGTCATCTGACTGTTTTGCTCTGACTTGATGCTATACCCCAGCACGAGATTGGCACCTGGCAGGCAGTGAGCACACAGTAGACACTTGTTGAGTGAATAAACAAAAAATGAGTAAGTGAAGAGGCAACACAGAATAGGATCTGGAGCCTGACTGTCTACGCGTGACATCTTGCCACTTGCAGCTGTGTGACCTTGAACAAGGTACTTAATCTCTTTATGCCTCAGTTTCCTCATCTGTGAAATGGAGATAAGAGCAGGTAATTCCTAGGGTTATTATGAGGAGTAAATTAATTGATATTTATAAAGCACTTAGAACAAACACAAAAATGAGCACTACATAAACTTGCTTAATAAAATGAATGAATGAACGAACAAATGAATGAAGAGGAAACTAGTTTTCAGGAAAATTTAGAGACTTGGCTAAGATCACGCCACCAGTTAATGCAGCATTACAATCCCGACCCTGTGCTCTCTTCCTCTTACTATGCTGGCCTCTCAATAATAGTAATTTAGAAAAAAACACTTTGAAAAAATACATTAAAGAAACGAAGATTCTAACAAAACCCTGATCAAGGATCACCAGTTTCAAAGCTTCAACTCTCTCCCAGTTGCTTGTAACAATCACGTACACCTGATGACAGCTCACAGCCTTCTATACCTCACGCACACCTTCCTCACTTCTCGCCCTACCTGACTCCCTCACCACACTAGAAACTGCTTTGAGGTAGAAGCCACAGAGGGCAACACAACAGCTGATGATAAAAGCGCGATGCAGAGAGGTGGACATAAGTCCGCACACCGCCCCTTCCCTGCTAAGTGGCTCTGGGCAAGCAATCAATCTCCCTAAAATCTCAGCTTCACCCTCCATAAAGCAGAAATAATAAGGACTACCTTGTGATTTTTTTAAAAGCTTAAAAGAAACCTAACAAAATGACCTGATGCCTGGACACAGTGGCCACTCACCAACAGCTCTCATCACAATCAGCGATGACAGACGCCCCAGAGCCTGTCCACACAGATGGGGGGAGCCACCTCCAGTGCCTGTCCTAAAGGATGGATTTGCCAATTCTTGCAATGCAAACCATCATGATTTCAATGAAATACTACATTTATTTAGGCATATATAAAGTTATCACTCTCCAATCAATTTTCCCCTCACCAAAGAGAAACCCACAGAACGTTACTAAAAGGACTGGCAGCCTGAGGGCAACCAATCAACAATTTGGAACCAAAGCATTGCTACTCGTGGCTAAGGTGTTGCTACTCATGGCTAAGGTATTGCTACTCGTGGCTAAGGTATTGCTACTTGTGGCTAAGGTAATGACATATTTTGCAAATAGGGCCAAGTCCAAACCAAACTCTACCCATTTATTTCTAAACTAAGGTGTTTCTGCAATAAACCCACATACAATAACCAAACATATTTTGGTCCCTATGCAATAAATTCCATACGATCTATAGTGCAACTGGCTGGATTCAGCAAAAACACAGAATGCAATTACTTTTCTCTTTTGTCACCATTAGATGTCACCAAAGTTAATAAAAATTCCCCACAGGTCTCATAAAATAAAGGAATAAATCATGTAGGAAATAAGATAAGTGTAAGTGCTGAAAGAGAAATGCTGTGGCAGCCGACACTTCACACGATTCAGACCCTGCTTAACACAGCTCTGCAGGCCTGAATTACTGCTCTCCCCCGGCCCAAATGAACATTTCCCTCCCAAACGAACAACACTAGAAGAAGTGAATACAAATGCACCCAAATACACTAGGGAAATAAGATTTACAGTGAGATAAGGTCAAAATAAGTCAGTGCATCAAATAAATTATGACAAGAGGATTTGGTCCAACTGGCTCCCGACCTATGTCCTTAACACGCACGTTTGGGCAGAACGGTGATGTATTAATAGGTTAGCTTAGTAAAGCGCACAAGCTTCCTCAGGGCAGCAGCAGCACAGCACTGCTTGGCAGTTTCAGGGCTCGTCCAGGTAAATAGCCACAGACAAAGCCAGCCTCCGAGTCCCCTGTGTACCTCCAACTACAGCACACAGGGACGTCAGCCTCTCTCTCCTTACACCTGCCACAGAGGTACCAACTGGAGCTGGCTAGCCTCGTCTTCGCTAACACAGAGATTGGTCTACCAACTGGATTAATCTACCATTAATCCGGATTCAAAAAGTTCAGGTACAAAGCCCAAGTGACAATGGCACGCAATCACACTGAAATCAACACTGGCATCTGACTCCCACCTTCCTCGTCTGGGAAACCTTCCCACGTGATTCCGAGGGAATCAGGAGCTCCTGAGCCTTGTAACACCCCACGCTGCAGCCCTCGCCCTGGCTTACATGCATGTGTGACTCTGCTCCACTGAAGCCACTTGCTGGCAACTGCTCTATCTTATCTTTACGTCCCTGGTAACAAGCGCGGTGCCTCGAGTGAATAAATGCTGCCTGGCTGCACAAATGATCAGACACCCAACAGGATGAGGGCTAAAGCAAATGCAAATACGCAGAGATAACAGTACCACCCCAGGTGCATCTCTCTGGAGCTAGGGGAGGAGGGTCCCTGGCATTCGAGCAGGCTGTGTCTCTCCTGTCCCACCGTCTCTGCCCAATCTGCTTCTGGCTGGATTTGCCAGCTATGAGCCCACAGGGAGCCACTTAATCACTTGGAGATTCTTTTCTTATTTGTACAGCGGGGCAGATGGCAGTATCTACCTTTATAAAGTGGCTATGAGAAATAAACAGGGAGAGAGAAATAGTGGCTTGCTGTAGACCATGATGCACTGCAAGATTAATAATTCCTTATAAATCCTGTGTCACTCTAATGCTTTGAGGTACACGCATTACCTCAATCAGTCCAATCACAGCTTCCACCCGAGCCTTTGTCCACGTCTGACAGAGAAAGAGGTTGAGTTTAGAGCATGTACATGATTTGTCAATAGCAGATCAGGGACACAGACCGAGGTCTTCTGATCCAGAGTCTGGGGCCACCTGGAGCTGCACTCACAGTATTTAAACATGCTAAATCAATTCCAGAGCTAACAAACCTGCTTTGTGTTTCCTTCTACATGAAAAAGTCACAAAATTGGGTTAAGATCATTGCCTTCTCCAACCCAGCCAAAGAGTAAGAATGACAGTGCACACGATCCCATCTCTCCAACTGAACCCCGAACTGGCGCTCCCCAGTGAGCGGGCCCAGACAACGCCAGTTCGCAAACTGCACTTCAAACCAGAACGCAAGAAACCAAATGAGAAACTCACTAGAGGCTGTCCGTTTCACGCCAGCTGCTGAGTCCGCTTTTTTTGGCTGACCGCTTGGAGTCTTCCCTTTCCCCGTGACTCCGTTAGATGCCACTGGGGGCTTTTTACCCTTCAACTGTTGAAATAAACATATAAGAAAATTAAAAACAGAACAAAACAAAAAACCTTGTTGTTGTTGTTTTTTTTCTCTAGTAATTTCTTTCAGTCTCTGACTCTTTAACTAGAACCTAGCACTAGAAAAAATGAAGTTAAAAGAAAACCAAGGTGGTCTCCAAACTTTGGGCTGCTGTGATTTTCCTGGAATGGCTAAGAAGGTTCTAGCATCGAGGTTCAAAATAAATGAGGCTCTCTGGGATGTCTTTAGCTGCAGTGCTGTAGAAGTCATACATTTCTCTTGGGAGATCATAAATGTTCACCATGAAACTGGCACAGGCAGCGACTATCCAAGAGCCTTCAGCGGAGATTACTAAAAGTTTGCTAAGGATAAATAGCTTTTATTTTAGCGGGATGCTTTTTAGGGCAGTAGCACGACCCTGCAGTTAGATTTCTGCTGCTTCAAGGGCTTTTATCCTGAGTGCCGTCCCGATGGGGTAGATAACTGCCTCTGCCTCAGTGCGGGGCTCTGAGGAAGGAAGAGAAGCATAATACAGACATAGAGTGAATAATTTGGAAACTAAATTTCCGCTAACCATGGGTTTAAAAAAAATAAAGAGTACCCCTACTTCTCTGATTGCTGTAAGCCAACAAATGCTGTATTTTGCTTAATCGATATTATGTGTGCCTTAGTTGTGTAATAAATTCAGCTTGATGCCAAAGGTTAACTTTAGATCTCCAAGCCCATGCTTTTTCCATGACACTACATTTTCCTTCTGTGGTGGGCCTTGGTTCTGGGGAGGCAGATGGATCCAGCTTCAAATTCTGGTTCCATTATATGGAGATGCTGAGCAAGTCATTTAAACTTTCTGAGCCTCTGTGTGTTCACTTAAAAATAAAAAGATACAGATACCTCCCCACAGGGCCCCTAAAAAGATTAAATGACATACCATACATATACAGCATATGGCACCTTGTGAGTGTTCAGTAAGTGCAAGGTCTCTCCATTAAATAATAGGTTCCCATTAAAATGACCAAATGAAGACGGGAAACCTGACGGTAATATAATTCAACTTACAAAACTTGCTTCCTATTTAAACAAAAGCGAAACAAAGAACCACAACAATAACATAAAAACTCCACACATAACAATGTATCAGATGATTCCCAACTAATCTGGGTATAGCCAGATGATGTACAAAATAGCATATTTCACTGCAGCTTTTCACCTAAGGCAACTCTAATACCAATAAAAAGACAGATAGATAGATACATGTTCGCTTAGCAAATGAACATATATCCTACCAGATTGTTGGCATAAGTACTCATAAAAACCCTAGAGGCCAGTGCCCCCACATCTGACTATACATATGTCTGCACCCCTCAGACACACGAAATCATAATCTCCAGGGATGACATCTGAGCAACTGTTGTTAAAAATCAAAAGCAAACAAAAAATTCACATTTGATTTTTGATGAAGCCAATCTATTGGGAGGTTCTGCTCTAAGTCACTACTACCTGGAATTCTAGGATCTTACCTGGTTAATAATTTTATTAAGATTACCCAAAGAATGGAGAAAAAGAAAAGAAAAAAGTTAAAACATGCCCTTTGGCTTTATGTTAGTATTCCTATATATGGTGCTTGGATCTTTAGGTAAAACATAAAAAATTCTTAGGTTAAATATGCATGATAAGCTGGGCAGAGAGGTGCACATCTGTAGTCCCAGCTACTTAGCAGGCTGAGGCAGGAGGACCACTTGAGCCCAGGAGATGGAGTCCAGCCTGGGGAACACAGCAAGGCCCCGTCTCCAAAAGAAACAAACAAACAAAACCCAAAATAAAACAAAACAAAAACCATGATAACACAAAATTAGTGTTTACTCTGAAATGTTACTATTTGCCACAAACACAGGGTGTGGGATGGATAACAGCTCAACATTGAGTTTATTATCATTCGATGCTCATCAAAAATCCTTATTATCATCTACTAAGTTTTAGGGAGTATAGCTTTATACTCATCATGGAAAAACACTTTAGCACTCTGAATAATCAATCCTATTTCATGTCTAAAGATCAAAAGGCAACTACTTCATGGAGTCAACCCTTCCTCATTACGTGTAATGGAAACACGTAAACGAAACTTGCAGTTCAAGATTCTTCTGAAAAGTTTTACTGCCCTGGTTCTTTAAAAATATTTGCCTTTAGTTGACATAATTCACAAAATTTACTGGGGAATGTTCCAAGAATAGAAAGAGAGCCAGATGAAGGCAAAGAAACAGTGCTTAGAAAAACTATGAACTAATTAGGAATATTTCCTCAGTTCCTTGCTGGTCAAATTGCAAATTATATTCTGGTTGAGGAAAAAAATTATGCTTTGCTCTTGTTGAGTCCTATTTAGCACATGTTGCAAAACTCTGTCGGAGGAATGTGACTCAAAGATGATTCTAGGCCATGGTAGAAGGAGATGCTGTACCTGGGAGCCGGGCCCGAGAGACGCCCTCCCCACAGAAGAGGTATTAGTGACAGACGGAGCAGAGGCGGGGTGTTTGTAATGGTTAGAGCACAGCTTGTCAGCAGACAGCCTAGAAGCCTTCCTGTCAGCAGGAGAGTAGCGGGCAAAGATTTTCGGAGATGGCAAGTTATCGTACAGGCCTGCGTTATCATAAAGCACCTCTTCTCCCAAGCCTCTGCTACAGGAAGCAGGAAAGCCATCTTCCGGTTCCCACTGCAACACACACAGCTTTGTCGTTAGTGACTTGGACACAGAAAATGGCAGTTTTAGCATAATGAGACATCATCTAGCATAGCATTTAGTGTAGCATCAGCACCCCAAAAGTCCTATGTACACAGACCTCCAGTTGTTGTCAATAAAACACACACACACCCCCACACACATATGCACACAAGCATGTGGACTGACTCAAAAGAATTTTACTTTTGGGGTCTTAAGGAAAGGTTTCTTTTTTGTCCTTAAATCGTTCCCAGGGTCATTGGATTGTAAAGTTTTTGTTTTGTTCTGTTTTTTAAAGCAGAAAAAAAAAAATACTGATTTGACATTTCCTTCTTTAGAGAACCAGAGTTTGGAAGTCCCCAGTCCAGGACGTGGAAGTGAGGTGAGGCGGGGAACGCTCTGGATCTGCGGGGAGACACGAGAGCCCCCGGCAACGCACTCCGTCTCACTTCACTGCACTTCCTGTGCCCAAGGCATTGTTTGGAGCGCTTTACTGGCATCGACTCATTAATCTCACAGGAATCTTATGAGGTGGGAGGAAACAAAGGCAGAGACAGGTCACGCAGCCGGTAGGCGGCAGAGCTGGATGAGGGGCTGTGCTCCTCACGGTGCGCGACAAAGCCTGGGCTCTCCTGGAGACAATGACGCTTCCAGACCTCTCCCAGTCTACCACACAGGAGCCAGTGACCTAAGTCCCAGGGTGGCGGTCCTCATGCACCCCTCTGATCCATGCTTTGCACGCCTGGAGAAAGTGCCACGACCAAACACAGTCTGTGGAAGTAAGACATCAAGTCATCATAGAAAACAGGATGCTTCCCAATCTAACTGACATAACGGCATTATTTTAGTGGAAAATCTTTAATAAAAAACTAAAATAGCTACATGCCATTTCATGGGACAGAGGAATTTTAGAACATGGACATTAAAGTATAAATTCAAACCAAAACTGATAACCATGGCCAGATCCCTTCAAGTTTTAAAGGTCTTTATAAATTGCCTTGCAGCACAAAAAGGCAATATTAATTCTTATATTATACTCATTTTACCCTGTTTTTATAGTCTTCTGGCAGAGTTCCTTTCTGCCAGACTATAATTACAGCTTTTTGTTTTAAAAATAGAAAAGATTTTACATTCCACAGTAGGAGTGTTTTTATTCCTTTGCAATCACTTCACTGTGTCTATTTTAGTGATGCTGGGGACCAAGCCACACTCTAAAAATAATGGTACATGCAGATAAACTTGGATGTGAGAGGTTCATAATGACAAGCTAGCATACATTTGTCCAGAGTGATTAAAATGGTCTAGACTAGACTATCATTTTCCTAAAATACCAAGGATTAGGTCACATGGAAGACTTAGAAAACACCAACAGAGACCTCATAGAAGTTTCTAGACTAACAGTGTGAGTATGCATACTTTCATCTTGGATTAAGCATCAGGGGAACAATGAATGGGTAAAAATTACTTAAGTTGAAATGCTGCTAAAATGACAGATGTTGTGTCATAAAGTATGAACTTTATAAAACCTAGAAATGAGTCCCTCCAAAAAAGAAATTACCTGGTAACAGAGCCCAGCATGTAGAAAAATACTTTAAAGAAGGGCCTGTACAGAGAAAGTCCTTAATAAGCAAAAAAGCCACAAATATGCACACAGGGCATTATGTCTTAAAAGCCTCTATTGCCAGCCCAGCAATGCACACACAGAAACAATTCCCAGACGCAGAGCCCTTTGAGAATAGCAGAGTTTTATTTCTGAATCAGATTAAGTTGTGAATGACCTAAAGCAAACTCATTTCCAGGGGTGGCTGGAACCAGTGTAAGAAAGTCTGAACTCAATGAGTCGGGAGGGACCAGGTGACTTGTGCAGTTCTGTGGGTCCTCCACACCGTGCGGCTCATCCCTGCGAGTTCACAATCAGGGACGCGTGTGGGGAAACACCACTAAGGAGAAAGTATGAGAAAGAGTCTTTGGGTAGGAAGGGATAGCGATAGGTTTACGTGCTATCTTTCCAAAAAAGTTGAAGGCTAAGGTCAACGGCTCAGAGGACCAGATAATTTTCAAGAAGATGAGTTTGGTAACTGGAGCCTAAAACCACAGACAAGAGTGTTCCATTGAGAGACACTGGTCCTGACGCAGAGCACATGGAGGCCAGAAGACCTTGGCCCCACCTTGAAAGGGGTGGTGACCAGAATCACAGGCAGAGACTCCATGGAGAGCCCTGCTCCGTAGAGGCCACCGAGGTGCTGCCCCTAAGTGGGCAGAGCCTGCACGAGCCTCTCTGTAGGGGTGGCAGGCTGTGGCTATGGTGAGCAGAACAGCTCCTCAACTGCTGGGGACCTGGGGCTGGGGACAAGGAGGAGACTGACTGGACCTAAAACCCAACAGGGAGGTTTGACTGGACAGACGCTGCATCTAGGGTGGGGATTAAAAGCTGCCTCATCTGGCTACACCCTGACGCATGTCCCAACATGGGATCCACAGCTGGCCCTGCCCTGCCCAGAACCCCGGGCAGCTCTCACCTCATCTCCTGTCTCATTCCCACTAGAATGGGGGACCCTGGAGGGACAAAGACAACATCTTATCTGTGTCATTTCCAATTCCTAGCACGGAGCCTGGTCCCTAAGAGACACCAGCAAATGAGGCAAGGGAGAGAAGGGTAAGGAGGGAGGAAGCCAGTGAGGAGGAGGAGGTCCCTTTTCAGAACCAAGTGGGGGGCCTGGACAGGCAGGCACCCCAGCAGGAACCCCGGGTGGGTCCAGAGGGGCGGGAGGGAGCGTGTGCTGGGAGGAGGCCCATGGGATCGCGCCCCAGCCCCAGATGCACTGCATCCCTCCCAGCTCTGGATGCGCAGCCGGCCACCTCTGGCCCGGACCGCCAAAACCTCCCTCCCAGTTTGTTTATACCCCCGAGCTCTGGGGTCCTTGAGCCCTCGCTTCCCTCAGGCAGGCAGCTGCCTTCTGGCTCCTGCCATGGGCAGGTGTGGCGTTGTGATGCTGGGAGCTGACTGATGACACCCATCAAAATACTGGAGCAAAGAAAAACAGTCTAAAATACCTTCAAAAGCTGAAAAAATAATGATAAACACACTCTGTGCCTACCTTTGAAAAGTATCTTAACATAGGTGCCAATTTTACACCCACCCAATACTGGGGAGACAAAGGCCACGCCTCTCTTACCTGTCTGCTAACCTGTGCAGGCCTCATCTCTGAAGGCCCAGAGCTGGGCACAGCCCGCGTGCACAGAGGCTGCTCAGCAGGTGGTTGTTAGATGAATAATGCGGACATGGCGCAGAATAAACATTTAGTGAGGAGGTCTGCTAATTATACGTGAGACACAAAATACCGAGAACAAATTAAAAAAACTCCTAGGGCCAGACAGACCCTGGAGACTAGCTTAATACAAACAGCTGCCACTAACCATCTCCAATATTTACATACAGATATATGAAGTGCCAAGCTGGCAGTCAGGAGCCCCAGTTACTCCAAGTCAACAACAAAGAAGTTGTCTTGAACTTGAAACACGGTCGTTACTCTACAGCAACTAATCCTTCCTGATGGTGACTTCTCAGCACGTTTATCATATCAGGAAATTAACTATTCGTCGATAACTTACACTGTGTTATATTTTGATTTATCCAAGTTATCCAAGCATTAGTTGCGCTAATATGCCATCCTTTAGTCAATATTTTAAAGCATGCTGAAATGTTTAATTAATGGCATTGACATTAAATGACAAACTGTCTACTGGTATCAAATTACGCGTTTGTTCAAATGCAGATTAAGATGAACAGCATCTTCAAGCCAGCAATGGCATGAAGATGAACAGCACGTCAGAAACCAGGAGTTGAGGGAGAAGATGGAGTTCTCCTCTTGCTTCAAAGCATTAAAAAAACAAAGAGCTTTATCTCATTCAGACTGAAACCAGGATACCAAAGTATAGAATTTTTCGGATAGTCTTGCCTTCTAACAAAACCAACCATTTACTCTAGAAAAACAGCACACTCACCGAGCCATTGATGCAGGGGACATCGTCGTAATGCAGTGCCGTCCCGCTGGGGTGGGCGTAGCCGTTGGCGGTGCCCCCTAGATATGGGTTGGTAGATATAACACGCCTGTTCATGAAGCTGAAAGAAAGGACGTACGTTAAAATCCATACCCTGACTATTTTTTCCTCCGGTCAATCAGCAAGTCTTAAATTAGTTCTGACTTTACGCCCAAGGCTGTGTCCGAGGCTATGGGAGCAGAGAAGTGTTAGCACTTGGGCAGAAAGGGCAGTTGCACTGGAGAGACTGAACAGACCCTCACTATAAAACGAGGGCGGCAGGCAGCCTGCAGCACTGCGACAAGCACTGGTGATAGAGTTTGCGAGGTGCAGAAAGCAAGGCCTGCAAATAACAAGCACTCGATATAAACCAATGATCTGGGTTTTCATCAGTCTCAACAGTGGCCAGCTCTGCTCACAGCCTGTTTTTGTAATAAAGTTTTATTGAAACACGTGCCTCTTTCATGAGTTTGCCAACTCTCAAGAGGACCATATGGCTTGCAAAGCTGAAATATTTACTATATGGCATTTTTCGGAAAAAGTTCATGGATCTCTGTCCTACAAGCTCTTCAGAACATTCATTCAACAAGTATCTGTGGAGTTCTGAGGCTCACTTAGCATCGTGGCCACCTCAGTACCACTCACCTTGGCCTCTTCCCTGAACTCCCTTGACTTTGGACAGAGCTGCTGACATCAGCCAGAGAAACCCTTTAGAGGGTGTGATATTGCGATATGACAAGAAGTGCCTATTTTGGTCTTTGTCCTGAGTTCCTGGCCAGAGCTCCTAACACCCTTGGAATCTCCTAAATGACAAGGGCTTAAACATTAAAGAGCATCTTTTATTGATTCATAACAAGCCCCTTTCAACCACACAGAAGGTTATACAAATGAGGCGACTCCTGGAAAACCCAGAGTTGCCAGAGGAAGCAACCATGTGATTACATGGTTGGAACTTTCAGTTCCACAAAAACCTCTGCCGGGCAGGGGGTGCCGTGCTGCCCTCTCTCCCTTAAACACGCTCTTTTTAATTTATAAAGTAACTCTTCTTCCTTTGCTTACAAAAAATTAATGTAATTATTCTACACTTAAAATACATAAAAGTATAATATATGGAGGTAAAGGAATGGCATAGGAAGAGAAAATACACACGAAGGACGGGCACAGCAAAATGTAAAACACTAAGGAGTTCTGCAATGACAAATTTTGATTTTTGTAAAAATCAAATATTTAAGGTTTTCTAACTTAAACGTCTTGTTTGAGGGTTTTTTTTTTTTTTTTTTTTTTTTTGAGTAACCATGTACACTTTCTGCCAGGGAGAGGCAGCAAACAGATGAACAAACAGAGCCCAGCCTCGTGGACTGCTCCTTCCCGCGTGCCCGCTGGCCCGAGCACGCCCTGCCACTCGGCGACCCATGTTTGTCAACGTATCTTACTCCGCGAGCAGGGACGGGCTCACACTTGGTCTGCAGTGTCAGTTTCTAGCCCTGTGCCTAGCACGCGCCCCGACACGCAGATGCCAGGACACAGTGGAAAGGACGGGGTCGGGACAGAGGCCCTAAAGGGTGCGCTCCTGCTGCTTCTCGGGGAAGAGACACCTCACGAAGCTTCCTACGGTTTCACTTGGCAGGACTCAGGGAGCATAGGATTGGAGGTCACAGACGCTCAGGATGTCCTAGGTGGAAGAGGCCTTACCCAGCAGCTAGTCGGCCCTCACCTAGCAGAGCGGGACCGGGGCCCTGTGAGTAAAGCAATTCTCCCAGGCCCAGAGAGGGGTGGGCCTCCTGCCCTTGGCTGGGTGCTCTTTCCACAATCTGACTTTCAGCCGCATGTGGAAGTGGAGATGAGGTAAGAGGCCGTGTGCCACTCGTTAAACCAGAAACATACGAAAATCACAGGAAATATGTTTTAAAATAACCTCCCAGGAATTTGGATGAGAGGATGACTGGGAGGAGCACTTCCTGCCAGGTGTCCGTCCCCGCGCTGCCACGGGAGCCACCGCCGTTATCACCACCATCCTCTCCGCAGCTTTCTGATGGTCGGTCGCCAACTGAGTGTGACTCGAAAAGAGTTTCAGGAGAAAACTATGTGGTATTTTTCCTGTATGCTATAATCTATATATCTCATTTAAAAACAGGCTCTCAGGAAAATATGTTTCAATTGTTTACTGTTTCTAAAGTTCCTAAATAAACCACTTTTCCTGGAGAGTCTACATTACTGTTTTTTATTTTACTTTCCTCTTTCCAAAATATATTATTGCCCTTTCTACCTCAGACATACACAATGCACAGTAATTCTCCTAATAACCCTGAAAAGAGTCATTAACTGGCTGCCAATTTATATAAA
This sequence comes from Indri indri, assembly GCA_004363605.1. Taxonomy (NCBI): domain Eukaryota; kingdom Metazoa; phylum Chordata; class Mammalia; order Primates; family Indriidae; genus Indri; species Indri indri. The sequence continues at coordinate 40,747 of RJWJ010007889.1, read as the reverse complement.
AGCAAAAAACTTAATTTAATCTTAGAATATTTACCACACTGGCAAGCTACCATATTTTGAACATTGTTTCCTTGTTAAATCTCATCTCCCAAGTTTTAAAGGAATGTTTGGTTAGAAAACTTAAAAATGAAAATATATTTATTGCTGACATCTCCTATAAAGATTTTAATGAGGCAGAAAAGATTCTTGCAGCCATAAGTTCATCGCATGCATATTTTTAATGAATAATATTTCAACACTATTATCTACATTCCTTTCTCATGTGACACCCCCACATTTGGTTTAGATTAATATTACGCTCATTTGTAATATAAAGGCAAAGCTGTGTTCCAGGGGAAATATTTTAATTCAGGGGTTGTCTTAAATGTGGTTATCAGTTTGCTGATTACAGTTGAAATTGCAAGTGGAATTAGGATAAGCTTTTTTATAAATCTAAAACTTCCAAACAACCATAAGCACTATTATGTCAATCTAGTTGTACAGATTTTGTCAAACTAGATTAATAGACATTGTATTTCTTAAAAAGCTACTTTAAATGTGCTTTGTTTACTGCATAGTACTTAATAAATAGGAGAATTATTGTAATTTACCCACATTTTGCTGATTAGAAAAAATGTTATTAAACAATAATGGGCCTAAATAGAACAATAAGTACTTGGCAACATCTATCCTGATTTTCACACAGAAGAACAGTGGTGAGAATAGTTACCTTGTACCATAGAAAACCTCTAGCATTGCTGGGCATTTTCTGGAAAATGTGTACAAGACTAATTCATTTCGTCAAAGCTATTGACCTTAGTTGGGTGTAATATAGTGGCTTGATTCCTAATATGGGCCAGAGTTATCTTTACCTTGACAAAAACTATTTTTTAGCCCCAGAATGTCCTAGCCAAGCATTAAATAGATGTTCATTCACCATTCGAGATACAAACAAAGACTACTCCAATTCCACATAAACACCACTTGTGAGGAAAAACTAGATGGTAGTGTTCATATTAGACAGGCAAAATACAGCGTAAACATTTCAATTTATCCTCTTCATATCTGGAAGTTTCCGTAGTCTTAGCCAGCGCTGACAGGTCTGCTGGTACGGACAAACACACCAACAACTCCTGCTGTATGTTTTGTTTCAATACCCCTCCTCCCCAGCCCCAAATCCAGATTTTCTAGGGATGACAGGAATATGAGCAGGACTCAAGGGATCAAAGATATCAGAGCCAGAAGAAGTTTCAGACATCATCTCTCCTAACGTATTTTCTACACAAAGAAGCAGAGGAACTAACAGGTTACGAATGATTTGTCTAACTTTTCCAATTAGTAAATACCATAGCAGGACCTGAACCAAGATTTTCTGTCTACTACCTTCTGTATTTGAAATTAAACGTGAGACATTTATTCATTTTTATTCACTTAAAAATAATAGTAATGAACCCATATTTCAACATAAATATTTTTATGAAAACTATATTTTCCACAATAAAAAAACATTATCAGCAGTAAGAAAAGTGGCACTTTTTACATGTTTGTAAACCTAATTAGTGTGCATCTGGACAGAAGATGCACGGACCCTCACGCCTGTTTCTGCTCCTCTGATTGCAGCACATGAAGAAAATCCAGCCTCACGCAGGTAAGTAGCTGGAAAAGTGAGGCATATTTTAATAGCTTCTTCAGAAAGCTGTAGATATTCTTTGATACTACACCAAAAGTCAGCAAATGGTAGTTTATTAATGATTAGTTGCAATGTGGAATGTGAAATCACATCAGTGAACTTACGTTAAAAGCCATTAGTTTATCTTGCACTTGGAATGGATCTGCTACCCATGCAGATCTACCCTTATGTAGATTTTTCAAATGTTGACACATTTCATTATGCAATATTAAAAAAATCACCACTGGTATTACCACAGATCTCAGCAGCAGAGTCTATAGGTGTTGGGAACCTGGCAAGCTCACAGTGGCGGATATAAATTTTCCAAAATTCTAATTTCTGAGCGAAAGCTCAAATATATCACAGGCAACATATACTGCCAATTGTTTGCCTAGAGATGAGACGTATAGTTAGTTCATTTTCAAGAAATGTCTACGAATATGTAAGTGCGAATAACTATAGTTTGTCAGTTGTTTCTTCAAGTAAAAATTTAAAAAAAATATTTAAAAAGGCAGCTAGTTCTATTAGCAACTCGATTGTATGTGAGCTTTTCCCCAAGACACCCACTATTATTCTGCAAACACGCGTACTTTCTGTGGCCACACAGAATGTTGAAAAGACACATACTTAAGAGATTTAATTAAAATACTTACTAGTTGGCCTTTTACAGAAAAAGTAGTAATTTTTACTGCTTCATCAAGGACCTCTTAAGTGAGACCGGCATTTTCTTTTAATGTTGCAAATGTGTAGCCGTGGTGAACATAATGATTACTATTAACAATACCACGTGGTGGGACTACTATTTGTGTTAAGGTGCCAGTGACTACCACTGACACAAATGTCAAAACAGTGAAAAAGGAAAATGTCTTGGTATTATTATGAAAATTGTTTTGACCCTGCAGACTGCCTGAAAGAGTCTTACATACCCTCAAGAGTCTGTGGACCACACTGAGAACTGCTGCTATAAATATCTTTGCCACCATTATGTTAAAGAAATATTCATGGTTCAAAAGGATGTTTTTATACATAAGAGCATTTTTTAAAAATGACAATTTAAATTTACAAAGTACTTGATTGGGGACTTTGGAAACTGAGTCCTCATTACAGTAACACGTAGAATCATTTCTGCTTCCTAGAACTGTTCCTCTAATACAGGGGTAGGCAAAATACGGGCCAAATCTGGCCCACGGCCTGTTTGTGCAAATAAAGTTGCATGGGAGCACAGCCACACCCCTTAGTGTGTGCACTGTCTCTGGCTGCAGCAGCAGAGCCAAGTGGTTACAACTGGGAACGTCTGGCCCTGGTCCTTTATACAAGTGTGCCACCCCTGCTCTAACAGAAAACCCAGAGGACTGACGTGACAAAAATATTGCAGCAAAATTCGGACTACCATAATGCAAAAGAGTTGTTAGTTTTTTCTGAGACTATACACTCACCCAAAAACTAAGTTAAAAAATTAAGGAAAAGATATTCAACTTTGGTGCCATTCACACAGCTGTGGATCTTACCAGAAGGTCTGCTTGGCTGTCTGGATGACATTTGCAGACATCTCCACATCTATATAGTCATAGTGCAGAGCCCCCGGGTCTGTGGATGACCCTGTCTCAGCCAGTAAAATCCCAATCCACCTGCCCATGTCTTCAGAAGAAGATGCCTGTTGAAGTGGGAAAAAGAAGTAGATTTTATTTAACTAAAGATAAAGAATGTTATCTTTTAACTAAACATAAAAATTTTCATAAATGTGTCAATAAAGAGACCATATAATAGAAAAAGCAATGAAACATGAAGCACAGAAGAATAAATGAGAAAGAAGATGTAGTCATGGCCTGAGTAATGGGGGTTAACATCGCATTCGTACTAGGCCTTAATGCAGGAAGTTGCACGTGATTATACCAAAGGTAATGAAAATGTGAGGTCCTAAAACGCCTTCCAATTATTTTGGCAGAAGGCACTAGGGAGCAAGACATGACAATCAGTGGGATTAATTACAGTAAAAGAAAGTTGTTTAGAAAGCCTCATTAATTTGGCAACAAAATCTGGCCATAAAAAGGAGTACACTCCAACTGTTGCTGGCCTGCCTTGGAAACACAGTCAAGATCTAGGCCCTTATTGGTCTAAACTTTGTTAATCTAAACTTTTTTAACCAGTAGCCCCTAAATAGGCCTGAAATGGTAATTTTGTTTCTCTTGATTAGGTAGTATAAAAAATTAACTTACTTGTATATCGATTGCATTTCTATAGGTGTAACAATGTTTTGTGCACACCATTTCTTAAAATGTTTGAAATTCCCTCCAATTTGATCTGCTTAATTTGCAAGTCTGTAATATATCTTTAAGATTATGTTCACTGAGGCTGGGCATGGTGGCTCAAGCCTGTAATCCTAGCACTCTGAGAGGCTGAGGCGGGAGGATCCCTTGTCATCAGGAGTTCAAGACCAGCCTGAGCAAGAGCAAGAGCAAGAGTGAGACCCTGTCACTACTAAAAATAGAAAAAAAAATTAGCCAGGCTACTAAAAATAGAAAAAATTAGCAGGCTGTTGTGGAGCACACCTGTAGTCCTAGCTACTCGGGAGGCAGAGGCAGGAGGATCACTTGAGCCCAGGAGTTTGAGGTTGCCGTGAGCTAGGCTGATGCACTCTAGCCTGGGTGACAGAGTGAGACTCTGTCTCAAAAATGAGTAAATAAATATTTAGGTAACATTGAATAATCTCCTAATTTATTGGAATTGAATTTAAAACAATACAAAATTTTTTAAAAGATGATGTTCATTGAATTTTTAAGCCATCCTTACTGATTTAAAAAATCAGTTATGTTTTTAATGGTATTTGAAATGTCTAAATAAATTTGATTAATCAAATATGTAAATAATGGTTAAAGTTTAGGGGAAATTAAGCTACCAAATTTATGAGTTCACTGAATGTAGAAGAAAAAATAAATTTTATTTTTTACAAAAGTTTCTAATTTTTTAAAGATAGATCTGTAAATTGAGTTTACAGGCACAAAGAAAATTAGGTTTTAGAACTATAACCTTGACAGGTTGAACACTGATCAGAATAAGTAAATATTCCATGCCACACATAAAAGCCTCTCTAGAGGAAGAGCCATTAACAAGAAGCCAGTTTTTTGTATGTTGATAAAATCGGCTAGTGATAATTTCCACATGCAAATCACTCCTAACCAGTACCAAATGAGGCCATTAGGACAAAACGAAGGGATTCCAGTTCTGTGCCTTGCCCAGAGTAAGGATGTAACCACTGTTTGCCCAATTAAGATGAACTGATTTGAATACTTGGATTAAAATAAAACACAAACATGTGCTCTTCATAGGTCTTCTGTCCTTCCCAAAACAAAATCTATATCAAGAGGGAATCCATGATTAATTCTGTACCTATATAATTATAACAATTTCATCAAAGCATTTTAAAAAGTGTTTTAATACAATTAATATCTAAGATGTGATGATATTACTAGAGTTTACTAATTGTTTTCTTCATAGTTCATTGTAAGAGAAATTTCCTCACAGGGTTTTTAAAAACAATCCTGTGGTATCAGACTGGAAATGGAGGTGATAGTTATGATCACATGGTTTTTAATATATAAAGAATAGATATAGATGTGTGCGTATCTGTATGTAAATATGTGTATGCATGTGTGGATTTACACTTAAAGTATGTATCGTATGTATAACATATAAACATGTGTGATACATGCATGTGTACATGTGCACACACACATCTGTTTCTTGTGTTTGTGTGCTGAAAAGACCCAGGAGCGATGAGCCCCGTGGAAGTGAACACACCAAGCACCCTTAGCACGGTGTCTAAACGCCACATTCCCCACTAGGAGGAGCCAGTGTGCTCTGGAGAAACGGCCGGCGCCGGCTCCAGGTCTGGGGCAGGGAAAGGCACAAGAAGATAGACTGGAGCTCGCTGTGCCACATGAGGAAAGTAATCAAAGTATGATGGGGACCACACTCTCTTTATTACAGGGACATAGCAAGGACATAAGAGCCAGCTCAGAGGGCCTCCTACTGGCCAAATCTGTGATAATTTGACCAAAATAAATTATGATAATAAAGGATTATAATCATTGATTGATACGATATTCTATGAATCTCCACTGATACACATACACATATGTAAATGAATGAATTAAATGGGAGGGGAAGAAAACTGTCCTCACAATAGATAAATTCAAGTAATAAATGCAGAAGGAATAAGAGAATTAGAAAGTCACCATTTGGCAACTGTCATTACAATGCTTGTTTCAGGCAAGAGTCATTAATGGATGCCAAAATCAGTGGGCAAAATTGTGAGTAATAACAGGATAGTTTCATAGTCTCAAAGTATCTCCCCACATGATACTTATTACAGACAAAGGGAAAATTCAGTAAATCTACAGTGGGGAAATCTCACCCAAGGGATCCAAATTCACATCACTAATGCGACAAACTGACACTGTGCGCCTCCTAATGACCCACCATAAAACATGCCACCACTTCCAAGGGCTCCCACTAAGGAGGCCCACCCGATTCCAACATGGGGAGAGAGCAGACGTGCCCAGACCCAGGAACCCGCTGCAAAGTAACTGGTCTGCACCCGTCCTAAGCGTCAACGTCATGAAACCAGACAGAGGTGGCGAAAGAGACTTGGCAGCGGAATGTAACACATAATCTGGACTTTCCTTCTGCTTATAAAGGGTATTGTTGGAATAACCAGGAAAATCTGATGAAGATCTAGAATCAGATAATAGTACTATATGAATGGTAATTTCCTCGTTTTGATAATTATTCGGTGGTTCTAATGAGGGGATGCCCTTTTTGTAGCAAATGCACACCAAAGTATTTGAGGATAAAAGGACAACATAACTGCAAAAGGTTCTGAAAAACTTTATACATACATACATACACGTATACAGAGAGACAGAGAGAGAGAGAGAGAGAGAGAGAGAGAGAGAGAGAGTGTCCACACAAGAGATACCAAAATGGAAAAATATTAGTATTTGGCAAATACAGGTAAAAGGTATACATGCATTCTTTGTGCTATTCTTGCAACTTTTTCGTAATTCTGAAATTATCCAAAACCAAAGTTAAAATGGTCTTGGAAAAAGTGCAGATCACATTACAACTTTGTTGGCTGGCTCACTGCATTTCACTACTGATCAGGATGGAAACTTTTGCTTATATTGGAATGTCGTGGATTTTTGTGTGTGCCATTTTAAGTGAGGTCACACTTTTGCAGCTGTAAAAACAGATGTCCTACATGGAGTGACACTGGATAAACTTCCAGTTCTTGCCATCATTCTGGAGACTTCAGCCCACTCGCTCTTTAGCATTCTCGAGAAGTAAGCGTCCTCCTCAGTGGTCTCAGTGTTTCGGAAGGCGCCGAAAACTACCATGTCCCTGAGAGGGTGTGAGGCACACACCTGCTGTGCCCCTGGCAAAGGCAGGACAGGTGACTCCCTCGCCTCTGCCCACAGCCCCTGTCCTGGGCTTCTCAGCATGAGCATCCACCCCAACCTCTTCCTCTTCGTTCCCAGGTCCTGTGTGTGCCAGCTCGGGCCTCCCTTCCTTGCAACCCTCAAATCTGCTGCCGAAGCTCTCACGGGAGATCTGTGTCTTTACATCAAGAGTGTAGTTTCCTCATTTAAGTTTTCAGCTTTCTCCCGCTGCCATCCACCCTACGGTTTCCAGCCTGCACACGTTTACCAGGTACACTGAGTCTAGCCTGATGCTTGTGCTTTACAGATGGGCGAAGAAGCCAAGAGGGAACAAAAGATCTGGCTGTGATCGAAGTCGCGGCAGGGCTAAGACGGGGACCCTCTCTGCCAGATCATGCCTGTCCCTCTGCCCTCCCCTGACCCCACACTACTAGGCCCTTGGGCCCTGCAGGAAGAAGTTATTATTCATCTATGTTTTGTCCTCACCAAAAAGAAAAAGTGGTTTCTGTGAAAACAGTTGCTGAAACAAACTCCTATGTGTGAATCCAAGATATCTGAGGCGACTTGCCTCCCTGCGCAGCCTCGACTCTGGTGGCAGCCCCGGCTCATTCTCCTCCACTGGTCGGCGTCACGGCACAGACGTGTAGAATTTGGCTCTACATCCAATTAACTTAGATCACACATAGCCCATTCCACCACATCCAGTTTCTCCTCATTTCTATTGACTATACAATATAAACACTCACGCGTATCTGAAATTCTGTAACCTGACATTTGTACATACGTGGATATATGGGGGTGTGTGTATATCTTCGCATCTTAATCATAATAATGCCAAGTAGAGGATAAAGACAAAGGAAAAAAAAGACCTCAATTAATATTGGGCAGAAAATAAGTTAATATAAGATGAAAAATAGAATTAAAAACTTTCAAAAATGAAAGTTTTGAGTCTGTAGCTATTAGCTTTCATTGTCATTTTCTGCCTTAGTGAATACTAAGTTCTACAGAAGCAGCCAAAACAATAACAAAAAGCATATAAAGCCACAGGTTCTTAAAAACCAAAGGTGCTCTTTTGGTCTCCGTGTAACCGGGCTCACTGGCCACTGTCAGTGAGGAAATCAGCTTGTCCAAAAATGCCTGTTCTGACGGTAAAGAAGTCAAGAACATTCCAAAGGAAACATTCACCACCATTTCAAAGGCAGCCAACAGTTAGGGGGAAAGAGTTCTATTGGAAATTTTAAAACAAGTTATTTTCTAGGTGCTTTAAAAGAGCAATCGACTGCAAGGGCTTGCAGCATTTCACTTCCGTGCAAACACGTGTGCAGAGGAAGTGGCACAGGAGACAGACAAATCTGGCGGGCACAGTTTGGTAAAAACTGGCACTGTGCTGCTTGCAGCGCCAGTGTGTCTCGAAAGAGGAACTGATGGAAGAAGAAAAGCAGAAACCAACAGAATTGAGCAGTGAGAGAAAAGGGAATGAATCCTAAAAAAGGCGCTATCAGGAATTTGTAAGGAATTTCGATAAAGGAGTCAGAATTTGGCTTTGGGAAGGAAAATCACCGTGTGCACCTCTGTGGAGTATGGCCCGTGGACAACACCATACCTCCAACACTGCCACCTCCTGGCCATTGCGAAGCAGCCGGAACGTCAGGGGGTGTTTGGAGTCCAAGCCTGGGATCACCTCACAGCCGCGAAGAGGGATAGAGACAATGTGGGTCTTTAGGTCCGTCCTGTCCTTGTGGAAAACGAGCTTGTTATCCTTCACTCTGCACCAGCGCTCCCGCCAGCGGTTGTTGGAGAGCACGTTCAGATAGCCTGCAGGGAGACAAAGGTCAGCCTTCGGCCTCCTAAGACAGAGAAGGTGTGGTGATGACGCTGAGGCTCTCACTGAAGAGGCCCAGGCAAGGGAGCATGTATAAAAGAAATCCCACACACAGCAAAGTTTTAAATGCAAATTCACATAAACAAGATATATATAATTCATATATAATTTCCAAACGAGTTTTGGGGGCTTTTCGTAACACAACATAGACCATACTCAGAATGTCCTAATTTAACATGTGCCAAGAACACATGCCTGACGTTGATGCGGGGATCTGCAATTCACACACAGAATGCGAAGTCGCGAAGCCACGAGTCTTGGATGGCCAGAGGGAAAGGGGCGTGACAGCTGCCTTCGAACAACTGGACAAGGGTTCAGGTTTATTCTGAGTAGCCGCAAATGACACAAGTAGGGCAAAAGCCACCGCAAGGCAGATCTTGGCTTAACATGAGAAAAAAACTACTTAAAAATGAAAACTTTGCAAGAAATAGGTGGCCTTGAGAGGTGATAAGTTCTCCAATGCTGAAAGCATTGGAAGGTCCTTGGGATGGGATTCCTAGCCAGAGGCCGAAGACGTGCCCAGTGGCTTTTCTGTCCCTGAAATGTCTGGCTCACGAAGCCAGCTCAAATGAAATTGAAGCTTGAGTCCGAAAGTACGTGAAATTTTGTTATTGGTACCTCTGGTATGGTATGATATCTTCAGTAAATCACAGCTAGACGGGTAGCCATACGTGATGGAATTACAGGAAGAATTATTATCTTCATTTTAAAAAAAAGGGTATCTCCTCAAATACAAGAAATGGACAATTTTCAGTTGTTATAAACACAAAATGCATTTTTCTGGAAATAACAAGGCATGAAAAATAGATATGACGGGGTGGCTGTAACTTCCAACCACTCTGTCATGCTAGTAAATTAGTGGCACTCCTTTAAGATTCAGAAAGTGAATTAAATAGCACATAAAATATTGACTAACAGGCTAAAAAGAAAAAAAACACGGATTCCTGACTTAAGTCATTCAGCTACTAGTTCAATTCATGCACGTACGCATGCGTGTACACACACACACCCCCGCTTAAAAATGTTAAGAAACGAAACAAAGTACACCCTTTCCAATTTTGATTTTTAAAAATGTCTTTCCAAAAGGGTTTTAGAAGAAGATTTCTACTTCTTTCATTGTTCTAAGTCTTATAAACCTTATTAGCAATGGATAAATACTATAAAGACAAAAAAAAATAAAGAAGTATATTCAGGACCCAGAATGATGCTTTGCATTATATATTACTTATATTTGCTCAATCAATTTACTAGGTACACACTTACAAAGTTTCAATTCTCATCTGGCTGAATGTGACATCATTTCCACCAACACACCCTAAACAAAAGCACACTCTGCTTCTCCGGGAACTAACACTTGCACCGGGGCTAAACAGAGAAGCCAGCCCGTTGGCTCACGGGCCTGTGGCTTGGCTGCCCTCTTGTGTTCAGAGAGCAAGTTAAACTGGATGGAAGCCCCTAGTTATTCTGTACATTTGGTGGGGGGGCGGTGCGGGGGCTCCAGAATCGAAGCTGGCAAGTGTCTCAGGGGGTTCACTTTATGAAGGAGGAAGCTCACCCCCAGATATGTGAAGTGTCTTGTCTAAGGCCACAAGCAAAACTAGACCTAAAGCCCTTTGGGAGTTAAAGATGGCAGAGAAAGAGTGTTACTGTGAGTACAACTGTGGGCCTCACACTACGATTTTCATTCTGTAAAATGCTATTTGTAAATGACATAGTTCTGATATATTTATTCTTTAAAAAGAAAAAAGAAAGCTCTACTTAAAAACATAGAGTTAACTATAGTATCTGAACATCTGCGTAATGGCTATTAGAACTATTTGCTACCTATAACCCTGATGCCGTCTATAAGTAATCAATCATGCTGAAAGCCCACTTTTGTGGACTTTTATACAATGACCGCCAACTACATCAATCCTAAGTATTTTATGAGCGTGAGTCGACAAACATCATGGTACATCGAAAAGGAAATGAAAGGCAAGAAATCCTCTCCGGTAACTTAATCATAAGGTTAGCATTCCCTGGAAATGATTTCTAAAAAGAAGCAGTAAGCGGTAGGGTGTGTTGGACATCACAGTTAAAGCAGCCAGCGGGAAACGGCAGGTGATCTGGAATGGTCAGGGCCAAGGTGTCCCTCCGCTGGGCCTGGAGAAGCAGCGGAAGAAGCTGAGACCTGAAACCCCAGTGACCTCGAAGACAGAGAAGGCTGGACACCAGTCATAGGAGCCTGGCCTCGATGCAGAAGACAACATGGAATCATGGCGGGGGAAGCGAGAGGCTAACGTGTGGATTCAGGAATTTGAGCAGGAAGTAGAAGGCCGATGGCATCTCTGCCTTCTCAATCAACAGTGACAACACACCTTCTGAACTCCACATGACCTGCCACCCTCAGGGCTCACCCTGCGGGCACAGCTGTCTCCCATGCGTGGTCCTGCTCGCAGGGGGCTGCAGTTCCTGAGTGTGCCCTAACCAAAGAGAGGAGACAGCCCTAAAGTGGGGTATAGACTCTCACGGTATTTTCTTCCCTGGCAGAATGGGGCCCAAAGTCACCAGGTGCTATGAATTTCTTGACATTTCAGCCATAAAAGGAAAGATTACATTGGATAGATTCACATTTTATTTAGAGTGCGACTTCATATGAAAATACTATAATTTAACACCTTTCAGAAAAAACTTCACCCAGGATAACAGACCTGTCTTCATCGACAGTCATCCCCACAGTCACATGTCCACACGTGACAAATGGCCTCCCTGCAGTCCGCTGCCCCAGACTTTGATTAAAAGGGGGCCCAATGTTCCCACTTTCTGGATGGAGGACATGGTAAGGCCAAGCAGAAAAAGGCAGACGACCTTGTCTGAGAAATCCAGGGTAAGAGGGAGCTCCTCCATACCCCTCAATATTGTCCCGCTCCAACACCCCTAGTCTAGTTGACAAAATTAGCGCTGACCTGGGCCCCAAGTAATCCCCATATCTGCCAGCAGGTGGTGCCAGAGCACAGCGGGACCAGGCGGGGCTGGACCCTGGGCAAGAACCGGAGGCTGCGAATGTCATCTCACAGGCCACCCAGGGCATCTCGAGACCTGCCCAGCAAGGCAGCTCCATATATATTTGAATTTTCATTTTGAATCTCACTTATTGTATTAGGGGAGGGTGGTGTTGTGTCTCAAAAATTTGGGAATTTCAGTTTAATGTTTTGAGCTTATTTCTGCCCCGAATTCTAAAGAAAAAATCCGTTTCTTACAACACTGTGGCAAGAGTGCACAAGGAAATTTCATTAGAACTATAAAGTTAACTTTATAGGCCTAGCATTAAACAAACAAACAAAAAATACAGATGGAGGGGGAACAGATATAAACCCTCCGTCAGCTGTTCTGGATATTTGGCGTCTCTGGTCTCGGTGCCAGGTGGCTCTTGAATCCAGGCAGCTGCTGAAGAGCAGGCAGGGGCGGCCTCTTAGAAGAGGGGCCAAGTTTCCATTTATTTGTTCTTTTCAGAAAGGGAAATGACAGTGTCTTCCCGAGAGGCTACTGTGCATTGATTACATGTGGCCAAGATGCTCAACATTTGTGAGAGGCATTTTATCCCAGTGTAACGTTGGCTATGTCTTAGCAAGGATTTGTTTATCATCAGCTAAGAAGAGAGGGCCTACAAAAGGGCATCCAAGCAGCAGTATTTGGAGATGCCACACGTCAAGATGCTGCCAGCAGCTGGTCACGGCCCTGCCAATGCCAACGCCCCCCTTGCCATCCTGCAACGTGTCCTTTACTTGGCACAGGGGCTGATGTGCTTGCACACCAACACCCCCAGCATGGAGGCCCTGGTACTAAGAATGCTGTCCTCCCCTTAGGTCAAACATCATTCAAAGTTCTGTGAAGGTGGATTATGACACAAAATGGGAAATATAATTTCCTGTATGTCTACTAAAAGATCCTATCATTGAAAGCTTCATAAAGTCACCGAACTTTATGGCTGGAAGGGACCTAGAAATATCCAGTAGGTCCTTCAGAGTCAGCTCAGGCTACTCGGATTCCACGAAGCCCCGTCCTGGCACTTTGGGATAGTTCCTTTTTTCCAACTTCTGTATTTATCAACAACTCATCTGACATTGTGTGTCTGTTGCCTTGGGTAGGTCTGGTATGCTTAGGTTTTTTGTTTTATTTTTTTAAAATAAAAAGCATGTCAGATGAACTAATGGATAACAGTGATCATTTACTGAGTATAAATTATGGGCTAGGTATTAAGCTCAGTGTTTCATGTATTTTACTCTCAATTTTTATGAAAGCCAAGAAATTTAAGTATTGAGCCCATTTCATAGATGAGGAAGCTGAGGCTCCCAGAGGTTAAGCAATCTGCTTAAGGAAATCTATGCATTCAGCAAGTATTTACAGAGTTGCTATATCTGCCAGACTCTGTGCTGGGTACTGTGGACACAACAGGAGAGCAAATCAGACCTGGTTCTTAATCCAGTAATGTAGGAGAAATTGGAAAAGTGAAGTGGAGACAAGATTGTCAGAGGCCCTGAACTGGGCAACAGTGGAAACATTTTTGGTTTTTCAGCATGGATTGATGTGACTGGTCTACAGTTTCAAAGATTCCATCAGGTGGCCTGGAGGAAACAGAGCAGAACAGGGTGGGCTGGTCAAGGAACGGGTGTAACAGTCCAAACCCCAGAGGGAGACAGGGACAGGGAAGGGAGGAAAAGATGGAAACACATTTCCTGACAACAACAGCTTAATTCACAAAGTGACGGGAATGCCAGGACATGTAAGCCCGGGAGAAGGGCAAATAAAAGATCCTTTTCGGGTAGGGGACTTTGCACGCACCTCAGATCACAGTGTCTAGATGCCAGTGTGCTAAGCTAAATGTATCTCTCAATAGGCCTAGCAGGAGGTACAAGATGTTAGGCAGCAACAACTGGTGCTGCAGGTTGCGGGGGGTTGGCCCGCTCAGCCAGGCTGTGGTCCTCACACACCCTCCCGAACCCGGGAGAGCATCCGCAGGGAGCCTCCTCCTCCCCCGTCTCCATGAGGAAGGCCCCTCCAGCACCTTAGTCCAGCATTCAGGGGCACAGCTGATCAGGCTGCACCACACAATGTAGCTGGGATTTGAACTCTGCTCTCAGTCGCTCCCAGGGAGCTCTGCTCAGGGGCACTGCACTTCCAGCCCGTCCAGCTCAGCACTTCATCTCCCCAGAGCAGCAGCTGCAGAGACTCAACTTGGCAGGATTGGTCTCTTGGGCCTTTATCCAGCTACTCTGTTCTGCCTGGAACTTTGTTTGCAGCTGTGCTAAAATAGCTGAATATAGTCACTGTTCCCCCTTTACTTTTCTAAAGACTCCTCCCTTTTCCCCTTGCCCCAGTAAAGAACTAGATAACAGTTTTAAAATCTTGTGGACAGAACATATTCTCTTAACAGAGGTAAGAGGTGTCCACCAAGCAGTTTGACAGAAATCCTCATGTATGATTAGATGCTGCAGATACACTATGCCTGCTCTCTGGGTGAGCTACCGTACTTCCAAGAGAGTGCTGACAACGGGGTTCACTGCAGTGTCTAATCGCCAACACAACAAACCCGTTTTTTAGGAGTCACGGAAGTGGTAAGTTCCTTCTGAGAAGAAGGATCTGGAGACCGCGTGTGCATCAGGCCAGGGCTGGCTTGCTCTCAGCTAGCTGTGTGGCTCAGGGCACGTCATGCAACCTAATGGGCTCAGTGTTCTCCTCTGTGAAAGGAAGGATTTGGACCACAGGCTCTGAGTTGCCTGCCATATTAATATTTAATTGTTTTTCATGGAAGAATTTCTATTTCTTCCACTGACCTAGAGCAACTTATAAAACAGAAACAAAACTAAAAGCATAGTTCACTTTTTGTTGGACAGGTCCCTCTTTCCATCTGTAACCCCAGCTCCAATCTTGTCCCAACGGCTGACGTAAGCGGGGGACAGTCCTGCCCCGCCATGTGCTCCAGGAAGGCCGCGGTCAACAGGGACCCACACAGAGGCACCAACACACCCGCCTTCCCCTTCTGTGCTGCTGCTGCTGCTGCCTCCTCTGACTGAACTTCAGCAAGGCAGCTGCCCTCTCAGTTCCCGCCTTACGTTTAGGGAGGAAACACAGGGTAGTAGAAAGAGTATCAGTATCAACTGGCCTGCTTCTGTGACCCAACTGCCCCCTGGCCAGGCTCAGGGACCTTGGGACGCACCAGGCTCCAAGGTAATGAGTGTCATCAGCCTTCCCTCCTAAGTCACCCCCACAGTGGGACCCCTCCATGAGGGTGTCTGCCCGGACAACTTGACTATGTCCACTAGGAAGCGATATTATGCAACACAACGTCCTAGAACCACACTGTGAAGGGTAGAAGCGAACGAGGATTTGCCCTGCCTGCCCTCAAGTACAGGGTGTCTCAGCTCCACCCCTCTCCCCACCTCAGGGGCTCACCCTTTGTATTTTCCTTTTGGCCTGAGCTCTCAATGCTGAGGGGCATGATATCTGTTGAATAAATTGGTCTTTGTGTTTAGGCATCCTTGGGCAGGAACTAAATGACGTATCTTTTGGCATGCCCAAAATAAGACCCAAAACTTGGGACATAATGGATGTGTAATAGGGTGGGCTGTGGGGACAGGATGACTATGCAGATCAAACGGGTTATGGATTCACGGTGAGCAGAAGCTGCACGCACAGCAATAGCACGTGAGGAAGCTGGGTGCGGTGGCTCACGCCTGTGACCTCAACACTTTGGGAGGCCAAGGTGGGAGGATCACTTGAGCCCAGGAGTTCAAGACTGCAGTGAGCTATGATTGCAACACTGTACTCCAGCCTGGGTGACAGATCAAGACCCTGTCTCGAAAAAATGAATTAATTAAAATAAATAGTATATAAGGAAACTTATAGCCCATTCTTAATTTTTTTTAAAAAAGTAAATATCCGTCTTTCAGCTTATAAAATTTTCCTCCTTAAAAGGTCTGCATGGTTCTTCTAAACTCGGTTGCCTAGAAAATGCTCACCCACTTCTTCATAGAGGCTGCCCTGACTGCTGTACCTGCTTCCTAAGGGAATGAGGTTCCTGATACCCTCATTGCCTCTTGTGCTTTCCCCTCATATTACTGGTCAGAGCTGGTTACTCAAGTTTATTTCTGTGCGTACGTGTTTTGGACTTTCCTTCTGCTACCAGACTGGACGCCGTGGGAGGGCAGGGCTGTTTTGGTCCCCAGGGAACACCACGTGCTTATTAACACAGTCCCTGACCAACAGTAGCTGCTCAGACAATACTGGCTGGATAGAAGCTGACTAGGGAGATGGCCAGTCATCAGATTGGATTTGAAATGTAAGTTTGAGGATGGTAACATCATAAGAGAGTTTAATTTTATTACTTTAGCCCAAGGGAAAGAGTTGAGCTTAATTCCATGAAGGTTTCCCGTACTTTGTACTCCTTCCTCTGTTTACCAATGGTAGGTGCACATGTTCCAGTTTGAAAACACTTCAAAGGAATTTGGGAGAACTTCACAGGATCAAAGAGAAAAAAATTTTTTTTTATCTTGAAAGAACCGTAGAGATCATCTCAAACCCCTACGAAGTCTTTTACTAATAAGAGGTAAACATGTGGAAATTTAATACATTTCCTGCAATTGGAATGATCGCACAAGTCCAATGCTCAAGGTAGTGAACCTTAGATGAACCCTAGACAGACAGAGCCACAGGAGAGAAGAAAAACACACTTGGTGGACACGGTCATCTCCGGTGAATGTTCGTCTTACCACAAGTGGGAACGTCCTCCTCAGCTGAGGAGGTCTGCTCGTCTGTGGATGGCTTTTTCTTTCCCAGACCAATAATCTTGGTGATTTTTTTCCCAGTGACTTTAGATACGGTTCCCTTGGTCTCTGATTTGGAACTTTTCTTCCTCTTCACTGTCAAGAATGACAATAACAAAAAAGTATGTTTTAATCGTAGATGTTAACTGAAAAAAAAAAATGAAAATAAAGCATAAGTCACAACCCATTTCTTCTTTCCTTTAACTTCTACCTACTGAGTACCTTAAGTACCTGCCAGTGTGCGCTGTCGACCCAGACACTGGGGGTCCCAGCAGAGAAGAGGGCTGCTCCCAGGAAGCTGATGTTCTAGAGTGGGCCAAGAACACACACCCCGGCACGCGCCTGCACTCATACACATGAAGTACGTTGAACCGTGCAAGGACCACACGGAGACCCAAACCAGGGTGATGTAGGAGAGCGGCCGGCAGGTAGAGAAAGCCCGCCCAGGGCCGACATTAAGCTGAGAGCTAAATTAACAAGGAACCAGCCGTGCACCTCTGAGGGGGAAGAAGTGCTCAGGCAAGAACATCAGCTGTCACAAAAGCTGTCATGCTGGGAAAAGCCCGCAGTGTCTGAGGAACAGAAAGAAGCCAGTGCAGCTACAGCCTGGCTGGCAACAGCAGGGTCCCAGGGAGGGGAAGGGAGAAGGGGGAACTGGGTCTCCCTCAGGAGCTCCCTCACCCACCTGTCAGACACTCATTGGATCCTGCCCTCCCCAGGGCTATCAGACCAGCGGCCTGCATGCCAGCCCTTTGTGCTGTGTAGCCTGGACAATGCTGAATCAGGAATTCACTGTCAGTATACAAAACTCATAAGCATTTTGCATAAAAATGATTCTGGCTTCCCTCGAAAAACTGGAAGCTCTGGCAGCTCTGAACTACATTTGGGAACAACGGCAGGAGCAGAACAGCAATGTCTGCACAGATGGGCCACCGAGCCACAACTCAGGCCAGCTCTGGTCACTCCCCACCGTCCACCACCACAGAGGCCCAGGGTCCACTGCCACGGCACCCTGGATCTGCCCCACTGGTCACTGGCACTCTCCCTCCAACCCCACGGGCAGAATTACAGGGATGTACACGTGAGCAGGCACCCAAAACTGAGTGCGCCAAGATCCCTCCGGCCAGAGAGCTACTGTCAGGACATTCGGGAGAAGGGGACTGGGATCCAAGACAAAAACACCATCACCCGGACCCTTTCCCCTCGTCTCAAGCTTCTGTCTGCAACTTTCTGGAAATCACGAACCCTCAGAAGGTAAGGAAAGCCAAGGATTCCTACCCTGCCCCTGCCCACGTGAACGAATGAGCGTGCACACAAAGCCAAGCAGAGTAACTTCGGAGCAAGAGCATCTGGGGACACAGCACGATAAGCTACTGGCCTAATTCCTACATCTTCCCTAAGCACGTACACACTCACACACACTTCCCTCATCTTCCTCTTTCTGTCTGTCTCTGTGGGGGTGGGAAAGTAGCCCTCTGCCCATCTCCACTCTGCGCCCCTGCCACGCCCAGACGGATGATGGCACAGACACCAACGTCCGTGTCTCCCATCTCCTGCCAGGCCTTCCACTCCATGCCCTCCCTGCAGGGCTCCGATCCCACGGCATTAGTGCCCTTCTAAGAAGAGACTGCGCATACATGACAGACTGACCACGCAAAGGCCAGGTGAGAAGGCGGCGGCTGCCTGCCAGCCAGGAAGAGAGCCCTCACCAGACACCACCCTGATGGCGCCTTGACCTTGGACTTCCAGGCTCCAGAACTGTGAGAAAATAACTTTTTGTTGTTTCAGCCACCCAGCCTGTGGTATTTTGTTATGGCAGCCCGAGTTGACTAATACGACACAGTCTCAGCATTTTTGTGTTAGTTTAAACAAATCAGATTAAGGCCTCAAGCGATATGAGAAACAAAGGACAGAGGAATGCCACCCCGCCCTCCTCCTTCTCCCCCAACAGGCACACAGGCTCTTTTAAAACAAAGCACCGAGAATCTGTTTTAATCCCCTAGTCTGAAGGCACGGCTCCCCAGCTACCACCAGACAGAGGGGTCTGCAGTTGGCACAGCTGTGGCGTTTTGGCTTCAGTCCAACCAAACCAAGACAGAAAGCAACAGTGGACGCCCCCCAGCGGCTTGTGAGGCCAGAGGGCGACCACCCAGCCCCACGCAGCCGAGCTACCCACAGAAGGCACCGCTGGCTGGGACAGTGGGAGTGCCTGGGCACCCATGGAAGGCCTGGGGCACGAGCAGGAGGCAACCCCCGCAGATGAGGCATTCATCACATTGCGCTGGGGTTTTGATTTACTCCCAGTTAGACTGAGACTGGCTCCTGCTGGCAAAGGGCTTGCTGGACGCTGACTACAAAGAAATGAGATAATAATTAATACCTGCAATTCCTTAAATATGCCCTGGAGAATTTTTTGCAAAAGCATAAGTTAGGTAATCCTTAGAAGAAAAAGTCAAAGTATGTAAGAACATAAGGAAAAAACCATCAAGAATATCTTGATGCTATTTATCAAACAAAAGGCAGAAATTAGCACTTACAACAGAATTCTGAAAAGAAACAAAAAACTCAGAATGCTCAACCCGCTGCGGTTAGAGCAGGAGAGCTGGCGAGCCCAGGCGGCATGAGCTGTCCACTCGTGATGGAGATGGGCGGGCTGAGGACACAGACCACTGGAGCGTGGCCAGCACTGAGCATCCTTAAGGCCACGACTACCACAGGCCCAGTTTCCTGTCATCCTACAGAGAAGGGAATCTAGATGCTTTTGTTAGGTGGGTGGGAGGGATGGGGATTAACATCATCAGACCATTTACTCAGTGATTCTCCCAACAACCCGTAAACAAATGATTACACCTTAAAGACATGAAACGCTGGTTAGTGGCCGTCACAGCCTCTGTGTGGACTGGTACCAGGACCTCAATTCTCGTTCCTCACATCAGCTGCAGTATCACCAGGATGTTTACTATTCACCCAAATCATGCTGCATCCATTATCAAACACTAGGGATTCCCCCGTGAAAGAAGAAATAGGAGCTTGTGAGTCGTTCCCTGTGGCTTTGACCACATGGAGTCTGGACTGTTTCTATCTTCAGCTGAGATTCTAACACTTAGAGTAACCTGTACGAGTTCAGGATTTTCTCTATGCAGCGAGCAGAGAAATTTGACTGAGTGACGTGGCTGGGATAAAAAGAGCTTAACTGAAATCTCTCAACAGCAAGGTGAGCAGCAAGAATAAAAGCTGAGATAGCTTAGAATGTATTTAAACCTTTAACTTCCTTCGTTAACTATTTATCCAGTGTCTACTATATGCAAAGCCCGGCAAAAAGATGTCTGAACCAAGGTCATTTTTTAATTCCAAAGTATAGAAAGTTGTTCTTGTTAAAAGGAAACAAGAGCATTTTAAGCATAGACATATCCACTCACATGTACATCCAGACATCCATCTTATTCTGAAGAACCTAATTTTACATAGGTACATTGGGAGAAGAAATAGCAAACAAGAAGACAGTTCAACCAAACCAATGTTTACCATGCCTCGACTTCTATGCAGAAACATTGAGATTGTATGTTATTTCAGGGCAAAACTTAAAGATAGCTTTCCTGGTTTTGATTACACATAATGGGTGCCTTGTGGAAGACACAGATAATACCTTCCACTGAATAACTTCCGACAGTCAGAACTAAAATTACACTCAGATAGGACTGACTTAGAAAACCACATATGAAAAAAGCAGAGATTGTGACCTTTGAGAGTGAACCTTATAATGCCATAACAGTCCAGATTATTTGAGTTCCAAGATTCTTAATGGCTTAGATTGATACTTGGTTTAAGGTGACTTCATCACAGAGATAGGAAACACTTGCTTCACTCTAGCAATAAAGGGCAGGTGGGCTCAGGTGGGCAGATTATTTGCCAGAGCAGCTGAGGTCACAGGTTCAATGAACACACAGGCAGTTTGGCTTTGCCTCCACTATCCACAAATCACACCCCTCACTGCAGTCCACATGCTGTTAGGGAAATCGAAAGTTCAGTCATGGACTGGGAGAAGATGTGGGCAAAACACAACTGATAAAGGACTTGTATTCAGAATATACAAAGAACTCTCAAAACTCAATAATAACAATCCAATAATAATATGGGCAAAAGATCTGAACAGACATTTCGCCAAAGAAGATATACTGATGGCAAATAATCACATTAAAAATGTTCAACATTGTCAGTCATTAGAGAAATGCAAATTAAAACCACAATTACATACCATTACACACCTGTTAAAGTGGCTAAAGTAAAAAGAACAAAACAAAACACAAATGACAATGCCAAGGCTGGTGAGAATGCACATGACCAAGCAGTACCACTCCTGGGTATTCACTCAAGAGAAATGAAAACATACGTCCACGCGAAAGCCTGTCTCTGAAAGTCTAGAATAGATTTTTAAACAGCTGCCCCAAAGTGGAAACAGCCCAAATGGCCTTCGATCAGCAAGGATAAACTTGCTGTGGCAATCTACACAAAGGAGCACTGCTGGCAACAGAAAAGAGCAAACTGCTGATACCTGCCACACACGGAGGAGTCACGTGCTGTGAGAAGGAAGCCAGGCTCAGCAGTCTACACACTCATCACTCCCCTCCTGTAACAGCACTCTGGGGGAGGCAGACAGCCGCCCAGGGGCCGCCAGGGCCTGGAGAACAGGCAGGGTGATACAAAGGGGCACAAGGGGGCTCTTGGGTGACAGAAATGTTCTGCATCTTCATCGTGGTGATGGCTGTATGGCTGCGTTTGTCAAAACTCACAGAACTGTATGTCAAAAAAAGGTGAATTTTACTGTATGTAATTTGCCCCTCTATAAAGCTGAGTTTAAAACAGTAAGAGACTTCTGTATGTGCACACCCATGTTCACAGCAGCACTGTGCACACTAGCCAAAAGGCAGAAGCAACCCAAGTATCTATTGACAGGTGCACAGATAAACAAAATGTGGTATATACACGGAATGGAATATTATCCAGCCTTACAAAGGAAGGGAATTCTGACACACACTGCAGCATGGATGAACCTTGAGGACATTATGCTAGTGCAATTAGCCAGTCACAAAGGAACAAATCCTGTAGGATTGCTCTTGTGAGGTATTTAGTGTTGTCAGAGCCATAGATACAGGAAGTAGAATGTGGGTACCAGGCGCTGGGGGAGGGGATGGGGAATTAATGTCTCATGGGGACAGAGCTTCAGTTTTACAAAATGAAAAGAGTTCTGGAGACGACGGTGGTGATGAGAGTATGACAGTATACATGTATTATAATAACACTGACACACTGAACTGGACACTTAAAATGGTTAATATGGTAAATTTTATATTACGTATATTTTATCACAATTTTTAAAAATGTTAAATGTACGCAAAATAAAGACATTTTCAGAAAATCTTAGAAAAGACTTCAGGCTGGGTGTTGTGGCTCATGCCTGTAATCCTAGCAATTTGGGAGGCCAAGGCAGGAGGACTGCTTGAGCCTAGGAGTTTGAGACCAATCTGGGTAACAGCAAAACCTCATCTCTACAAAAAATTAAAAAAATAAAAAATTGGCTGGACATGGTGGTGCATGCCTGTAGTCCTAGCTACCCAGGAGGCTGAGGCAGGAGGATCACTGAAGCCCAGGAGTTTGAGGTTGTAGTGAGCTGTGATGATGCCACTGTTCTAGCCCAGGTGACAGAGCAAGACCCAGTCTCAAAAAAAAAAAAAAAAAAAAAAAAAAAAAGAAAGAACAGACAAGACTTCAGAAATCTGCAAGTCTGGCTTCCTCATTTTAAAGATGGGGAAACAGGCTCATCAAGAGGGAAAATGGAAAATTGGCTCAAGATCATGTGGCTAAGAAAAGGCAGAGTTCAAAGGGGAATGTGGGTCCCTATCTCATTACCCAGAGCTCTTTTCACTGGAAGTCAGGTCTAGCCAGATGCCAGCTGTCAGTGAGAAATCAGGTGAGGAAGTTACCTGCTGTGAGTCATATGTGTGAAATACACGCAGGCACATATAAAGACAGTAGGAAACCACCTGGGCCAAGGTTGGGCAGGATGGAAAAGGAAGATCCACAGGCTGATGTTAACCAAAGGATTTTCCCGCATTCCTATCAGTGTCATCTACCATGATGACATCCACACAACTGGGTCACCCAGGACATTTTCACATAATCAGACTTTACAGACCTGGCTATAATTTTTCTTTTTTTTTTTTTTTTTTAGTTCATATATTTTTGGCACATGCAGAACTCACCTTGCTCTTTTCCATTACACATAGTAATTCCGTTTTCTATAACACCCTCCCCATCTGAGCTGGGTCTCTCTGAAGATAGTTTCTGTAGGGACAGAAAGGGTTAAATTATTCTTACAATGGCCACACTGGCCAAGCGCTGTGTAAAAGTTAAAAGTTATCTCAAAGAGAAAGAAAGTGTGGACCAAATTCACAACAATTAAGTAGTCAGGGCTTACGTGTAACAAAGACTAGCTGGTTAGGTTGCTACGAAAGCTTTACAAACATCCAAAAATACAAAGAAAAAACTCACGGAGGTTATATTATACTAACACACATATTGTACCATGCCTATTTCATTCAAATTACCTTTTCTTGTAAATGAGTTTGAAAAATATTAAGATTACAAAACATATCCCCCCACCACACATATTATCCTGCAGAAATAAAAATCCCATCGTCCGTTTAATTTCTTCCTGCCATTCACCAATAATTAGGTGTCACGTATTTGCTTGTAACAGAAACACTCAGAACATACAAGAGAGACAAGGACAGTATCGAAACCCTGAAGGGGGAGAGAACACTTGTCATTATTTCAGTCCCGGTATCTGGGTTTCATGAGCATAATTAGGATTCCATGTTAGGATCTGAGTGAGACACAGCATTTACAGCTAGACTCCTCCCACTCCTGCCCAAGGACCTGTGGGGTCACAGTGGGGGAGCGGCCTCCATATGCCCTCCTCAGACCCTCCAATTACACCCAGTGCCTCAGACACTGGCCAGGTGGACTCAGATGAAACACGCGGATGAGCCCCAGGGCACAAAGGAACGTGCATGTTTAACTCAGAACACGAGGACCAGGCAATGTCGGCCGAGGATGGCAGGCAGGTGTCTGCAATCCTGCAAGACCTGCAGGGAGGAATTAGTGCCAGTTGGTGGGAAGCCAAGTTGCAGAGGTCTGATGACCTAGAGCCAGCACTGCCCTGGCTCTCACACCAGGCAGCATGCGTGGGATCCAGGGCAGCAGGCCTGGCCAGGCGCTAACAGTACCACCTCAGAAACCAAAGAGAAGCAAAGGACAACCGCCAATTCCGACGTGAATGTGTGAAAGAGGAACTTGGAGGCACCGCGCTGGGAAACAAAACTGGACCAACCTTTTGGGAAAGCAATTTGATTAGCAACACGAACCAAAATCTTCGAAAGAAAAACCTTCTTATCCTTTGGTCTCATAATTCAGCTTCCAGGAGTCTACTCTCAGGTAACAGACACAGAAGCAGTAAAGATTTATGCAAAAGATGTCAAGTACTATTTTGTTTATATGGCCTAAAAAAGAATAAAAACCAGCCTAATTCAGGGGAGGGAATATTTATATAAGTGATAGCAGAGTCATACAAATTTGATATTCAGCTGATGAAAATGCAAAAATGCTTGTTGTTTATTATGGGTTTTTTAAAACCTGGAAAACTGCTAATAATATAAAAGTAAGTGAAAAAAAGCAGTATAAGAAATTTTATGCATAAGCTTACCCAAACTGTAAAAGCTGTTCCTTTTATCCCCCTGCCAGTGAACAGATACTTTTTTTGTCTATCCTTGCGTTGTCAGTGTTCTCCAGAGGAACAGAACTGATGGGATGTGGTATGGAGAAAGAGCTCTATTACAAGGAATTAGCTCACATGATTATGGTGGATACAAGGAAAAAAGTGGTTAGAAATTCAGAGAACGTTAAAAGGAGCTGCCTCCTCTATGTAGTGGACTTACAAGTGACTTTTTCTATCTATTTACATTTCTCTGAACTTTCTGAATTTTCCACAGTGGAGCAGGTATTGGTTTTATAGTTAGGAAAGGAAGGGCTGTTCTATCACAAAATCAGGATGAGGATTGTGATGGTTACTTTTATGTGTCAACTAGGAGGGTGCTTCTGGATGAGATCGACATTTAAATCAGTGAACTCTGAGTTCACTGCCCTCCCTAGTGTGCGTGGGCCTCATCTTACCAGTTGAAGGCCTGAGTAGAACAAAAACACTGGCCTCCCCATACAAGAGGGGATGCTCCAGCAGACTGCCCTCAGACCTCATGTGCACCATCAGCTCCTCCAGGTCTCTGCCTGCTGGCCCACACTGCAGATTGGGGACTTGCACCCTCCATCGCCGTGTGAGCCAATTCCTCATAATAGATCTCTTTCTACACAGATACACATCTCATCGACTCTTTTCCTCCAGAGAACCCTGACTAATACAAGGACAGACAAAAAACAATCTGTCTGTTCATGGGCAGGGGGTAAAGGTGGACAGCCCAGAAAGCTCCTGGCAGAAGATCTCACGGCACGAAGCCAGGGGTCTCCAAGGAAATGGCATCAGTCACATGCAGACAGATGAAGTACAATCAGAGCGGGGCGTGTGCCCAACAGTGATGGGTTCTGCACATTTCTGGCAAGAAGGGGTGTCCAGCTGACAGGCCACCCCCCAACCACTGTGCTCTTCCTCTGCCTTCCGATAAGCAAAGTGAGTACACTGCAGAGGGGGAAGGGGATGTCTCCTGGTCTGTTAGGAATAAGCCTTTGGGAAGGTACATTTATGAAGCACCTGCTGTATCCCAGAAGTAGACAGACTCGCATTCAGATACTCATCTTGCAATTCAATAGCTTTGTGACTTTGAACAAGGCCCTTCACACCTTTAATCCATTTCTTCATCCACAGCTGGAAATAATTAACTATGCAGTCTGTGAAACAACTTACTTAAGCTTAGTACAAACTCAGAAGTTAAAATGGATGGGAAGCAGAATTGCATTTTTTCTTTTTTTTTCTTTTCCACCTGGAAGTGCTGAAATTCTCAGAGAATGTTATTCAAACTTTGAGGGAGAGCTAAATCAACTGCAAGGTTACTACTCCCAGAAAAAACAATGCCCTTACCTTCTCTAGTTCTGCCTTGTGCACCGGGGAGCTTGGCGGAGGAGGGCATTCTGAATCCACAGGCCCACTACAGCCGTTGTAGGCTTCTTTGATCACCTATGAAAAGCACAGACATCTTTTGAGTGTGCCCAAAGGCAAAGACGCTTTAACTAGGGCTCCCACGAGGTGCGCAGACAGAGGCATATGTTGTGGCAAGGAAAGCACGGGATCAAATGCACCCGGGTTGGAGTTCCAGGATGCCAGGTGTTCATCTGTTCACTTACTCTCTCAGTCATTCACCAAATGTCTGCCCAATGCTGGAACTGACATAGATGAACAATGCATTTGAGGTTCCTGGTCACATAGAGTTTCAATCCATGTCATTTAAGTATCACCACAAATAATAGGTGTCACCAAAAACATGTAGGGAACGTAAGACAGCAGCAAGTGCTACAAAGAATAAAAGATGGTGCTTTAATGAAATGGAGGGTGGCTACTTAGATCAGGAGCCCTGGGGGGCCTTACTGGAATGACATTTAAGGGTCTAGCCATGTGAAGAGCTGGCGGAAAAGGGTTCTAGGCAAGAGAACAGCTGGTGCAAAGGCCCTGTGGTGGGTGCGAAGTGTGTAAGGAAACCAGAGTGCCATGTGGCAGGAGGGCAGGGGAGAAAGAGGCAGGAGATGAGGTGGGAGCAGTTGGCTGGAGGCAGATCATGTAGTCCTTCAGGCCCAAGGGGGAAAGACCCAAAGAGCACTTCAAGGAGAGGGGCAGGACTCAAGAGCATGGGCACAGGGCCTCCTGCATGGGTGTAACCCTGGCTGTCACCTTGGGCAAACCAACTTTAATTTCCCATCTGAACAGGGCAGATGCCACAGCACCTGCCTTCTGAAGAAGGCAAAATGCCTGATACGGAGCCTAAAACACAACAAGCGCTCAATTATGAGAAGGTTGTAGAAAACACTACTTGTTGTGGGAAGAGTTACACTGGAGCAGATAAGAAAGCGCAGGGCAATGAGTTAGAGGCCATCACTGCTATAGCCGTTCAGATGCAACCCAGGCTGACGCTGCTGCGGTGAAGGCAGGTACAGGGGAATCAGGGCACTGGGAGGGAGGAGCGCCAGCCTTGCTGAGGAACCAGACTCAGGGCTGAGGGAAAAGAGACAGCTCCAAGGTGACTCCAGGATTTCCATTCCTGGCAACTAGGCAGTGAAGTCTATTCAGAGAAGACAGTGGAGAAGCAGGTGGGTGGATACGTGCATTCGAACCCGTCGCTGCCATCACTGCTAACACCACTATCACTGTGAGCACCTTACAGCTTACGTCAAGAGCTCAGAAAACGGTTGCAGGCTAGACTTAGGGGCGCTCATGATTCTGGGCACAAGCGGCCTTCCAGGCCGTCCCCTGCACGCAGTCATCCCCTCGCTTCCCCAGTCATCCCAGAGTTCATGTGATGTCCAGGCGTGCATAGACAGCAAATGAGACAGACAAGGGTCCAGTGCCGGTGACAGTCTTGTAACTGAAAAGTTAGCAGGCACATTTTTCAAAATGTCTTCAATTCTTTTTTGGACCTAAGCTGCAATTTGAGTTAAACCCAAGCTCCTTCGGGGCAAAAAGGAAATGCCAAAGTCCTAGATATCTGTGTAGTAATTTTGCAATTTGGCCTCAATAGACATATCCAAATTCACTCGGCATGCACTGGCGTTGGGACTACAGCCAATGACTGACAAAAGACCAGGATCGTGTTTCCCACCATTTTACTGCTCAGCTGATGTCCACTAAATAAGAAAAAAAAAGAAAATGAAAGAAGAAAGCCAGAGAGCTTGGGGCAATGTTTTCTCCTTGCTGATTCTGAGGAGCGGAGGCAGGACCGAAGGCGGTGCTCAGTCCAGGGACCTGTCCTTCTAACCGTGTCAGACCTCTCTTCGCTTCTCTCACCTTCGAGCCAATTTCACCACTGCTTTTCTGTCTTCGTTCCCTCACCTGCCCCGATGTGACTATTAAGTCTTCCATTGACAAAGCACATTTTTACTTGATTTGAGGACAAGACTTTGTCTTTTCTCTAGGGAAAGGGTGTTAATCAAATGGAAAACTCGAGTTTTTGTGGCAAACGGACCCGGGTTTAAACCCCGGTTCTACCCCTTGCTCCATGTGCAGCTGAGCCGTTTAGTCTCCGAGCTTCACCTTCCCCGTCAGCAACACGCACAAAATAACACCTAAGCGGGTCACGGTGGAAATGAAATGCTAAAACCCATGTTAAGTATCCAGCCCAGTACTTCTCCCATAACAGGTGTTAGTAAACCTAAACTCTTCTCCCATGATTATAGTATTAAATAAACGAAAACGTCTTTCAGTTATACAAACAAAGCCGAACTTGACAAGTTCTTCATTTTACTCCATAAAACAGCCTGCACAATCCTATGATCTCTGGAAAAGCTTTTTATTCAAAATACAGTTGTCTTCTTTCTCCTTTTCTTTTTTTTGTTAGTGGGGGAAGAACCAACAAAGCACTTTGGCGGCACCACTGCAATCATCCCTGCGGCCGCGGGGGCGCGGGGAGGGCTGTGTGAGTGGTGTCCTCTGGAGGAGGTGCGGGAAGCGGGGCATCTTTCAGAGTCAGCCTGGCCCACGTCCAGGAAGCCCTCTCTGGCCCTCCCACGGCACACGCACAGCCACAGACGGCCTCGTGTCCATCTGTCACGACAGTCATGCAGGTCTGTGTCTTCCGAGCCGTGCTCGTGAGGACGGAGGGGCTATGCCTTGCTTATGCCAGTGACACAAAAAAGTCTGATTAAAGGGGGGAAAAGAAATAAATTGGATTTGAGATTTTCTATGAGGGAAAACAAGTGAGTGAAGGAGAAACAAAAGGAAAGAAACTAGGCCATCATTAAAATACGAAAAGCCTCATGACAAAGTTTCCCAGTCCTCAGCACTGATTTCTGAAATCCTCAGTAGGGGGGGAAAGTGTTTGTTAAAAATAAAAAGGCAAATCAGTAAAAGCCACCGGGCATATACACATTCTAACTTCCACAGCCCTCCCTAACACACCGCCCTGCTAACCTCACAGGCGCCCTCACTCTCCTGCTCCGCCAGGGCCCGTGTGTCCAGCAGTCGGACGGGGTGGTCTCGCTGTTAGTGCTCACACGGTCGCCTGTCTGAGAAGCTCTTCCTGATAAACCCAGCCATATAATCTGAATGCTGAGAACACTGCACATAGACAAATTACACACTCTCGTTCTTCATTATTAATTTTTCTCCCAGCTAGAACTCAAATTCCTCCTGCAGAGTAACAGTGTCTCCAACAGTGCTTAGGAAGATGGGCACACACCAGGCCAGCCCAGAGCCCGACACCAACCTGGGGCAGGGCTGGGGGTTCCTCGTGGCATCATGAGATTGTTTATGCTCCCCTAGACTAAGCAGTAATTATGTCCAGGGTATGAAGAAAGGCATTGGTAAAAAGATCAATTAGCATGAACCAGTCTTTATTTCCATGGATTTTTTCAACCAGTTGCAGAGATCAGGTTATTTTCATAAAACTGTCTTTCTACGCTGTCTCTATTTATTGCCAAATTGTACCTGCAGAGTTAACTCGGGAATCGTAAGTAAAAGGCTTATCACTCAAATCCTTTCAATAGCTACAAATGAGAGTCTATAACAATACCTTTCTATTTAAAGAGTCATGTTGTATGAGAGTTTCAGTATGTATTTAAGAAAACTAGATCCAAATTCAGAATCACGAATCTTCTAAAAAACAAATTGTTATATGTTTTGTGGTAGTTTTGTTTGCTTTTAACTTGAGCCCTCAACTCGAGAAACACAATCTCTGCACATTTTTTAAGGAAACCTTACCACTCCATTTCTGGGAACACTGGCTCTTGTCTTCTGTTTGACCCCTATGCAACGGCTCATGTTTTCAACATCTGTGTGCGCACACACACACACAGACACACACAGAGTCAGTTAATTTTGGCAAGAGCTGCTGGTAATGGAAGTTGCAGGCAGAAAGGAGAAACAAATTTGGCAGCAATTCTTGAAGAAGTATGTGCAAAGTCATGCACTGGTTAAACACAGCCCTCGTGTTTTTCATACTTGACAAAGGGTATATATATGTGACTTCATTAAAAGATTTTTAATTGTTACACTAAAGCTGTGTTTCAAAATATCGAAAGTCTGGATCATCAGTTTTAAACAATGCAGGGTAATAGCAGTTTATATTAATAAAAGAATTGACATTTGTTTTACAAAACAATTCATATGAGAGAGTTGTTAAAGCTTTTATAGGAATCCTAAAAGTGGCATTATGGATAATACCATTTATATATTACCTATTTATTATAGTTTTAAAAGTATATTTATATCATTTTTTATTCTACATCTTTGATAATTCTGGTAATTATTATTTTCATTTGATAGATAAATGGGAAAGAGTTTGTTGACCCAAAATATCATGAGTTAAATGTATTTCAGGAACATATCCTAGATTTCCAGACTCTCCACTCACTTTTCTCTCATCCTAACATACTCCACCTAGCTAAGTGGGGGTTGCTCCTTTTATGATAGTTGCTCTTCCATGTAAAAAAAAGCACTTCGACCATAAAGATGTGACCTATATGAGCTGAAATAAAAAGCTATGATGATAACATTGACTTATTTCACATAAAACTATCATTACAAAGTTCTAAATCATTTTGATTAAAAAAAGAAGAGTTAAACATGACAGTTAAAGACTGTAATCTGCATTTGGGAGGCCAAGGTGGGGGGTCTACTTGAGGCCAGGAGTTCGAGACTAGCCTAGGAAACATAGTGACACCCTATCTCTACAAAAAATTTTGAAAATTAGCTGGGCATGGTGGTACGCCTGTAATCCCAGCTACTCGGGAGGCTGAGGCGGGAGCATCACTTGAGCGGAAGAGTTCAAGGTTAAGTGAGCTACTGTCTCACCGCTGTACTTTAGCCTGGGTGACAGAGTGAGACCCTGTCTCAAAAAAAAAAAAAAAGACTGTGGTCTACAAACATATATAGACCAATTTACCAAATTGTAAAATATATATCCTTTACAAATAGACACAGAATATTTACAAAAACTGACTCTATGTTGAACAATAATCAAGTCTACAAATTTCTAAGATGTAAAATCATATAAAGTTCTATAAGACAATTAAATTAGAAATCAAGAACAAATAGATAATTTTTAAAAATAACCAAATATTTACAAGGTAAGCAATATATTCCCAAATAAACCATTGGTCAAAGAAATCACAACAGAAACTAGAAAATTTTTAAACTGAATAATAACAAAAGCACAAAATGTCTAAACATACATTAATAGTATATAGTCAAAACTGTTTTTAGAAGGAAACAAATAGTTTTAAATGCATGTTTAGGAAAGAAAAATTGTTAAAAAAAAATCAATGATCTAAGTGTACATTTCAAGAAGTTGGGATAATTACAGCAAATTAAGCCAAAAAAAAAAAGCAGAAATAAAATAATAAAGAAGAGAACTTAATAAAGTAGAAAACAACAATATTACAGAAAAAAATCCAGCAGAATCAAAATTTGTTTTTTTGAGAGAACTAATAAAATTGACAAACTTCTGGCAAGACTATGAAGAAAACAAAGGCGGCACAGAGTACTCTGACTTCTGGTTACCATACAGAAAGGTGTGGGAGACCGTCACTCTTTCCATCACAACAAAACAAGTCGATAAGCTAAAAAGGAAAAAAAAAAAGGTATTTTTTTTAACCCATTCAAGCAATGAGGATACAAAGAAACCTAAACGAGCTAAATCCTAAAAGTGAAGAGTCCTTCGCAGAAAAGGAATGACCACAGCCCTCCTTGTCACTGGCAGGATGGGGCCAGAGGGGCATCCACTACACAGGGCAAGGGGAGAAGCCAAAGATTAACAGCCACACGCGGCTGGCATGACTTTACAATTCAAGGAGCACCATGGCTGGGCGCAGTGGCTCCCGCCTTAATCCTAGCACTCTGGGAGGCCCAGGTGGGAGGATCGCTTGAGGTCAGGAGTTAGAGACCAGCCTCAGCAAGAGTGAGACCCCCGTCTCTACTAACAATAGAAAGAAATTAGCCAGACAACTAAAAATAGAAAAATTAGCTGGGCGTGGTGGTGCATGCCTGTAGTCCCAGCTACTTGGGAGGCTGAGGCAGGAGAATCATTTGAGCCCAGGAGTTTGACGTTGCTGTGAGCTAGGCTGACGCCACAGCACTCTAGCCCAGGCCACAGAGTGAGACTCTGTCTCGAATAAAAAAAATCCAAAACAATTCAAGGAGCGCCTGGACAGAAGGAGCCTACACTCACTCACCAATCCTTCCCCTGGGGCTTTATTGAGTATGTAGGCACAGCAAAGAAGCTGGAACCAAAGAAACAGAGTTCAGAGGGGTCCCCTTGAGATGCACAGTACTTCTCCCAACTGCAAGGTTGCTGCTCTGCAGATGAAGGCAGGGGGTGGCACGAAGCCTCCCCAAGGAAGAGCCAGGCTTCCTAGAGTACCAGGCACCCAACCTTCAACAGCTAGAGACAGAGCACAGGGCAGAGAGATTTCTCCCAAGGCACAAAAAGCCAGAGGTGAGACTGCAGAACACAGAGACCATCTCAGCAAGCCAAAAGCTGGCTGTTAGGCCAAAACCAGAAACAAAACAACAAGCTGGTTCAGAAAGCCAGTCACACATCTGCAGTACACAAAAGAGATCTCCAGGTTTTCACCACAGGTCTCAGAGCCCACGCCAAGCTGATGGGAAGTTCCTGATGCAGCACTTCAACCCTTCGGACAGCAGAAGTGAAGTGAATCAAAGTGAAGCTGCAACAAAGTGCAGACTCCTCTCAACCACAGGTGAGATGCGCACAAGCCACCCAGGAGCAGCTCGGTAGGGGGCCACACCATTTTCTGGAGGGAATACAGCTCACTTCAGTCTCCACTGCTCTTTCACACAAAATGTACAGAATATAATATAAACTCCTGAGACACATTCAACACAAGCAGTCCCAGAGATGGGCCAGATACTGGAATTATCAGAGATGCTAAAATAGATATGATAGAAATGCTAAAATAGTTCATAAAAACGGTGGACAACATGAATAGATGGGGCCGTTCAGCAGAGAGATGGGAACTATGGAGAAAGAGGGAGGGAGGAGGGAGGGAGGAAGGAAGGAAGGAAGGAATGGAGGGAGGGAGGGAGGAAGGAAGGAAGGAAGGAAGGGAGGGAGGGAGGGAGGGAGGGAAGGGGGCGGCCAGGCCACAAACGAAAAGCAGGATGTCAGAAAAGAAGATGCATCGGACGGGTGTAACACGCCGGGGCACAGGAGAGGAAGGGTCAGCAAACCTGAGGACAGTAAACTAAAAGCATCTGCCCGAGCTGAAACACAACAAAAGAGTGATGAAAAACAGAAGAGTATCAAGAAATCCATAGGAAAATATCAAAGCCCTAACATATCTGTGAATGGAATTTCGAAAGGAGAGGAGAGAAAAGAAAAATGAGGCAGAAAAAAGTGTTTGAAGAGAAAATGGCCAAAAACATCCCAAAAGTAAGGACAGGCATCAACCCACAGAACCAAGGAACTCAACAAACCAAGAAAGACAGAAACCAATAAAACTTCACCTACACACGTCACAGTGAACTGATGAAAACTAGGACTGCCTATGAAGACAGATCCGGCTATATATCAAAATTATGAATGCTTATAGCCTTTGTACAAGCAATTACTCTTTCTGGGAGTTTAGCTTACAGACTAGCAAAAGTATGAAATGATATATGCATAGGGTTATTTATTAATAATATAAAATTATCTATCATATCAAAAGATTGAAAATAACCCAATGTCTATGAATGGGATATTTTTTTAAATTATGGTCTATTTATGCAATGAAATGCTATATACTATTTTTAAAAAAGAGAAAGCACTCTATTCTCTAAATCGCTAAGATCTCCAAGATACTTTGCTTGGGTGAAGAAAACCAGGTGCAGAATGCTTTACCTTTTCTATGGGCAGGTGAGAGGAATTTGCATGCACATGTACACAGAAACTCTGAAAGGAGACATACAAAAGAAGACTGTTCTCCTGCAATGCTGGTGGAAGTGCAGAAAACGATTTGACAAAATCTAGTGATGCTGAAGATGTGTACCTCCTACACCTGGCAATTCCAACATCAGGTATCCAAGGCATCCATCCCAGAGAAGCCACAAGCGTGAGACCAAGGGACATATACGAGAACGCTCACGGCAATGCAGCCTGTGGTAGGAGAGGGTGTGAACACACTAAGTGGCCATCGGCACTTAGTGTAAAACAGTTCTGAGTGAAAAAAACACCCGCAGGATACATGGAGTTTGAAGCCATTTACATGGAAATTGCAAAACATGAAAAAAACATTATTTATCGTGCATGGCCGTGTACATATATAAGTGAAGGCATTTCTTAAAAAGCATAACCAGACAGTGATAAAGACCAAATTCAGATAAAAGTTACCTTTGAGAAGGGAGAGAGAATTAAACAGGGGAGGCATATCTCAGTTCCAACTGTAGCATTTTAGATCTTAAAAAGACATAATAGATATAAAGTAAAAAGAAAAAAAGATTCTTAGGTCCGGAATGAATCTGAATCATTGGGAATCTATGGTTTTTAAATCTCTAGGTGATTTGATAAGGCAGCAAATCTAACGACAGTATCTGGAGAAACTAAACTAGACCAACTCAGGTCTCTGCTGGCCTAAAATAATTAAAATTCTATAACCGATTGATTGAAACTAGTTTTGCAATCTGACTATCATTTCTAATCAAGATTTCTTAGGTTCTCACATGTAATGGAAATAACACAGGCATTAAATAAAGTAATTCATCACTTTAAACTCTTGAGAAAAAGATAATTTACCCTATTTCACTTATTTATTTATTAAAATATATTTATTTATTTATCATCAGCAAATGCTAAAAAAAATTATTATAGTTAACTTCCATTCATAAATGGAGTCATCGCTCTATAATTACCTAAGTGCGTCTGATCTATAAGTATCTCGCATCTGGCGAAACAAGATACAAGATTATTTCACTCCATCAGCATCTCACATCTTGAAAAACTTTGTTTTTAATGGTGCATTTGTCAGCTGCACTGTCAGCTCCACGCCATTCCCATGGCACTCCAGATAAGTTCACAGCAGACCGACGCCAGCAAGCAAGGCGCTGTGCTCTAGTGTGCACGAAATACGAGGGAAAAAGAAGAAAGCACAAGTTGCAGAGTAAAGCACAGAATGCAGGATGGGTGCCGGTAACAAAACAGTGAGACCAGATGAAGAAACCAGAACCATACAGCTGCTCACTCGTTTCCAAGCTGTTGTTCCCTCCTTACCGAAGGGATGGTACAGCAATCACAGGTGTGAGGAATGAAAAACGAAGAAAATGGTAAACTGTCAGATGGCCCAACACAACAAGAATGAGACACGAAGCCAGAGAAACCTGACTTGGACCCCAGCTCTGTCACTTGCTGATCACAGCTGGCATCACTTCGCTTACCTGAGACTCGGTCTCTTCACTGTCAGGTGAAACTGCTAATGATAACACCTTTCTCAGGTGCCTGTTTTGGGGACTACAAGATAATGATGGCGGGAAAGTCCTTTGTATACTTAAAGGGCTTCAGTGATACTGGTAACAGCGGGGTTGACATGTAACATATTGAAGGTCTGTGTCGGGAAGGATATAAACTCGACAGTAGAAATTCCTCACCACAGGACTTCCAGGAGGATCACTCAGAGGAAGAAACCGCTCTCCTCAACTCCCACACGATACAAACACGAGGAAAGCCACAGCCACTCCCAACAAAATAAAAAAGACAACATCAATGTGTTCTGAGCAGCTGACAGACACTATGATAGTAATCATTATTATCATCATGCAGTCTGACCTTTCCAATTTCCTGGGGACAAGCGGTAACAAGAATTTTAATGAATACTTAATATGAATACCTGCATGTTGTAAGAACCACTGTTACAAAAATGTTTACCAGGTTTTCCCGCCTCCTTCCAACCCTTTTCATAACAGATGCCAGCAGGCAATGATGGAACAGATGGTTTCGACCAATCTTGGTAATGAAGACAATTAGAAAAGCAAGATAAAATACGCAAAGCATCTTCCCCAAAGCATGAAGAAGCTACTGTGATAGACAGGGATTACTGGGCCAAGACCCAGAAGAGGCCGGAAATCCAGAGAGGTAGCCTGGGAGCTGGCATTGCCTCTGCCACCCCAGAGGAGGCAGCTGAGGGCAAGCAGTGCCTCTGACCACTCTGCAGGAGGAGGGATCAAAAGCTGGAGTCCAGGGCATGCCAAGGATGAGGTCCCTGGCAAGGCACCCACAATCAGGATGAGGACCCCAAAGGAATGCATCTTGGAGTTAAGAGTAAAATAAAATACACATAAACCTTCTCTTGAATGGACTGCAGGCTGACTTCAAGTAACCTGGGTGGCTCCGATCACCTCAAACCCTGATTTTGGAGAGCTGACACCCCCAAACATGTGGCAGAGGAAAATGAAAATGCTCCCTGACAGAGGAAAGCACTATTCTAAGAATCAAGTGACTTCTATGGGGACAAATGGAAACCCACATGAAAAAGAATGAAATTGGACCCCTATTTCACACTATATGCAAAAAATAGCAAAACAAATCGAAATGGATCATAAACCTAGATTTAAGAGCTGACTTTGTAAATCACTCAGAAAACACAGGTGTAAATCTTCAGGACCTCAGATTCAGCAAAGGGGCTCTTACACATGACACAAAAAAAGCAGTATAAAGGAAAGATGTATTGACACCTGCTCCAACACGGATGAACCTTGACAGCACGACGCTAAGTGAAAGAAGCCAGCCAGAAAGGCCACGCCTCATAGGAGTCCATTTACATGAAATGTTGAGAGTAGGCACATCTATAGAGACAAGAGTTATAGTGAAATGGGTTTCTGATTCGCCTCAAAGTAATCAGAATACTCAGCTATGAAAGATAAAACTATTCAGGTTAATCCATTCTGCCTATGCTTAAAAAAATACAAATTAAAATAAAATTAAATCTCGGAAAGAGGTTTGGAATTGAAAATGGCTCAGAAACATAACAGACAACCTACCTTCAGCCACTGTTCAGCCTGCTCCTTGCTCTGGACTGCAAGAACAAGTGGGTCTGTGCCTTGCTGGGTAATTTTCAACTCGTGCTTCTTCTTTTTGCTGTCTTTTGGGATATATGTAATGTTACAGCCTTGGAGGGGCAGTTCCATCTGAGGCTGCTGGTCCTTGGAACTTTTATAGCACTGCATTCAACACAACAAATCAATGTATATTACGAGAAAGTTCAAACAGAAACACTGATAAAACTCCAGCATAATGAAGTCGTGAATATTGGCAAGACATCTGCAGGTCTGATCAGAGAGCGGAGACATCAGCAACTGGGAAACGGATCTCCAGACTAACAAGTTTCACACACACGAAACACTCCTTTATACTGATGCTTTGCCTCCAAGCATGGGAAGGTAACTCAGCGGAAGTTACTGAACATCTATGGCGTGATCCAGCAAGAAGCGGAAAGTCCCTACCCTGATGGAACTTTTGGGCGCATCGCAGGACCCACCCCGGAGCTACCTGAGCATAGGAGGAACAAACTCTAGAAGGAGATACAAAAACGCTGTTAACGGCTGTAACCTGTGGAAAAATGGACAGGGAAAATTATTTATAAATAAAAGTATATAAAATATATTTACGTTTACATGAGTAATATATAAAATATATTTTTAGTTCTGTGGCAACTACACAGCTCTAATGTGGAGAGACAATATAATAATTCGGATACTTTATAACCTACACTGTGTGATATCTGCCTATCACATCTCTATCCCCTTTCTGAAAAACAGATAAATTATTTTATTAAGACCATAAATATCAATACAAATTGTACAAAAATGTCTGCAAAGGTCTGCTTTCTAGGTGACTAGAGGATCCAAAACTCATGTTGCTCCACTTATACAACTGACGTCCACTCTAAAGATTTCAATTGGTAAGGTTAAAACTGAGATTTAGTTCATATCACCCTTGCTTAATGTCTGTCTGTAAAACTTAGAATCAAATCTTTGTCCAAGGGTTCCCCCCACCCCCTTTTCTTTAACTGTATTACTTATGGCCAAAAGCATTAATGGAAAGACACAGTCAGAGGTCAGATATTGGGGTACTAGCCCTGTTACCAATTTATCGTGGGTCCCAGGAAGCTTTTTAAGCTTTCTGAGCCCATTTCCTCCTTTCATAAAGTATGTTTTGCTGTTATTGTTATTATCTTATTAGGTTACATTAAATTATTAGTAACAATATATCTGCTACCAAGTGCTGAGTGTGGACATCAGGAGGCATTTCATGCTTCCTACTTAATCACCTAAGTTGTCCATTCTGCAGACTTGCAGACTGTGGCAGCCCTGAGACGCAGCTGGTTAAGTACTAACATTAATAACTTGCCCAAAGCTAGGAGCCTGCAGAGTGGTGGGCGCAGGACTCCCGCCCAGCACTGCACAGTGCTCAGCCTGCATTCCCGGCTCTAAACCATTTACTGACAAAGGGATGAATGGAGACTTATTTTCAGAAATGACTTCTAGAGTCCTTTCCTGTTTGATAGTTCTGAATCCGTGACTCTCAGATTGCACAGATAAGGAATACGTCACCCCTCTTTTAAAAAATTCAACTGATGATTGCCCTGTCTGAAAAGGAAGAAAAAAATACATCAAAACCAATTAACCTCAGATTGTTGTGAATGTTTACCATTTACCAGATTTTTTGCATTTTGAGTAAGTGCAAAAAAAAGGTAAAAGGGAAACAGTACAGTGGAAGGAATCAGAAAAGGAATTTTTTAAATTTTAAATTGTTTAAACTTTTTTTTGGCAAGGCACGGTGGCTCACGCCTGTAATCCCAGCACTCTGGGAGGCCGAGGCGGGCGGATCGTTTGAGCTCAGGAGTTTGAGACCAGCCTGAGCAAGAGCGAGACCCCGTCTCTACTAAAAATAGAAAGAAATTAGCTGGACAACTAAAAAATATATATACAAAAAAATTAGCCGGGCATGGTGGCGCATGCCTATAGTTCCAGCTACTCGGGAGGCTGAGGCAGGAGGATCGCTTGAGCCCAGGAGTTTGAGGTTGCCGTGAGCTAGGCTGACGTCACGGCACTCTAGCCCAGGCAACACAGTGAGACTCTATCTCAAAAAAAAAAAAACAGTTGTTTAAACTTTTAAAAAATGAGATGACTGTATATATTTATGGAGTACGTAGTGATGTTTCGATATACGTAATACAGAGTGATGAGGTCACGGTAATTAGCATATCCATCATCTCAAACATTTGGCATTTCAGAAAGGGAATTTTATAGCTTATATTTTTCCTTAAGTGAAATGCCTCACAATAGCTCTGTTATCAGCAATATGACAAACTACAATCTGCAATCTCCCAGGCAAGCTGCTCTATGACAGAGAGTGGCATGCAGGACATTCATTAAGGTGTGCCCTTAGGACAACGCCAGTAGGAGGGAGAGGGAGAAATGGGACTAGGCAAAGAAGGAACCCACAACACAGCTCAAGTGTCCTCGGGGACACCTCAAGAGCTTTAGAGCGCAAGGGCCCCACCAGAGCTGCCCCAGGAGTCTGGGCCTTTATACCCTGGCACTGGAGGCAGAACCCTGGGGCAGGAGCGGACCTCGGGCTCAAGGGCCTTCCTCAATGGAGACAGCCCTGAGTAGGCTCAGCAGCCCTTCCTGCAAGTGTGGGACTGTGTCCTACGGTCCTGAAGGGCATCGGGGTGCATCACAGTATCCACCCCAGAGCCACCTGGGCATAGAAGGAACAAGTTCTATGATAGGAGATACAAATAAGCTACAAATGGGAAGACAGACTGGGAACACTTAGGGGAAGAACATGGCTTTTTGTTTTCTCTTTATAGCTTTCTGTACTGTTTAAGTTTGGAAAGCATTTACTTTTATTATTGTTGTCTTTTTATGTCAATAGGGGTTATCTGAACGGTTGGATCATAGGTCATTTTTGAAAGGAAAAAAGCTTCATAATAAAAATAACTAACACTGATTCTGCATTTTATTGAAGACAGTGCTTTCTCCCGCTTTTCTGTTGATTTCTTCTTGAATATTTACAACTACTCTAAATGGCAGGATTTATCATCCCAGTTTTGAAGGAGGGAAAGCTGCTAGGAGACCCAAGGGAAGAAAACTCACAGACCGGGAGAAAGACAAGTGGTGGCGACGAGGGCCAGGACCCAGACCCCAAACTGCGAACCCCACATCCCACTGCAGGGCTTCCCTCACTGCGCTCTAGAACTTCTTTTCAGATGAGAGATGATTGTGTGTTCTTAAAGTATTTATATAATAAATCCACATCTTGCAGCCATTATGTCAGATTATAAATAAGGACCATATTAATCTTTTTTTCCCCCATTCTTTAAAATTCCCTATGGCATCATTTTTGGCATATTCTAAATCTGGGAGAAATTCAGGCCACACATGTGGAAAAAAATATGTTCTCTCACCATTTTTAAAAGACTGAACAAAAACATTAATTAAAAAATATACAATGTCCTAAGATTCCCATAATTCACAGATGAAACTTGGGGTAAAAAAGTATTATTTGCTCCACTAAAGAATGATATACAGAAACATAAATTCTCATGTTTTCTGTTTTAATGATATAATCTTGAACAATTTTCCCCTCAAGGTTACTCTGAAGGAAAAACAAAAGGCAAAAACATACTCTAAGGTTCATAACTCCCATAATCAACCATGGTTTCTACAGGAACGAAGGAGAAGGAAGAAAGAAGGTAGAAGGGGAGGGAG